>BJBW01007926.1:39783-130162 GCA_004320125.1 Scolopax mira
TTTAAGTAACATTGTCATCAGAGCTCTCAGTTTTGTGCACGTTTAATTTTGTCCACAGAAGTTTCAACTTCAAGAAGTTTTGCCATAATTAATTTTCACTATCTCATTTCTGCCGTTGATGTTTTGGTAAGCGAGAACAATCCCTTCTAAAAATTCAGGAAAATGCTGTGAGCATTTTTTGAAGAGAATCAGCCGTGCCCTTTGCCTCTTCAGTTCAGTGATAACTTAAACAGGGCAGCAGAGGACAAATCACAGTATTGGAAAAGTCAATCACACATCACAAGAGATGGTACCCTACAGAAAGCATGTTAGCTGCATCCTGCTGCTACCATCAGCGAATCTTCTCGAAACATAGTGTTGGTAAGCTCAAATGCCTATTAGAATATTTCAAAAGTCAACGGCAAGCTACAGTCTGGTGAGCACAGACACTCTGAATTCATCTACAGAGACACAAGATGGAGAGAACTGAGCTACCAACTTCATTGCAATCATCAGCATTTTCCCTGCTCTCTCAGTGCTTGTATCTTATTCCCCTTGCTTTAACCATTTTTCATTTTTATAACTGCTCTTTCCAAGAGGATCAATTTTTAAAAAAAAAAAAAAAAAAAAAAGACTGCAGGAACAAAGCTCAATGACTTCTTGGGTTTCTGAAGGGTCTATTTACTCTGCAGGCTGTGTACATTTACTCAAACTAGTCGCTGCCTGAGCAAACAAGAGCACGGCGACGGCAGCCCAGAACTCAGCCGAGGTTAAGGATTGAGCGTTGGTGCCATCTCTCTAGAAGGGCTGACAGCTTGGGCTGAGTGTCATTGCTGCCACAATTACACCACTCTCCTCAAAGCTGGCCCAGGTGGATCTACCTGCCCTGCAGTCACAGCCTGACTTCATCCCCTTGGCAAAGCTTTTTGAGTATTTAATACACCTAAGCTTAAACAATGCATCGGGTGAGCATTCACTCCTTTGATTTCATCAGCCTGTCCTGCCCCATTCACTGGTAACTGAAACACCCAACAGGAGGTATTTTAAGCAGACACACAGAGGAGGCTCCTCCAGCCTGGAACAACACCCCCAGCAAAGCCACCTATTCCCCTTCCACAGGATTTTACAGCGAGTCCACAAAACCCATCAAGTCATTTAATTTTTCTCCACCAAAGCAGCATTGAAAATATGAATGAGTCTTGGTATTTACACTCTGCTTTTCCACGCTACCGCAGCATTTCTATGCTAGAAGCACAAATCCAGAACAGGATTAAACCACTTCACGTGGCAATTACACTTGACAGGGAGGTTTTCAGAGTATCTTGCCTTGCAAGAAAAACAAAAAACTTAAACAGAAGATACCGTCTGTTTTAGTAAACCATCTGAAATCTGCTGTTCTGATCAAATAACACTATTTCCTATTGAGAGATTTGGACACAGACTTCACTATACAGGACACCATTTCCACAATTTATCCCTCTGAACAGCACTAGTATTAATGTTTTCTTAAAATGTAAACATTTGCTAAACCCAGACAACAAACTCAGTATGATATTCTTTCAAGATAGTTTAATTGCTGACTCATTTTCAGTGGGAGGGGAAAAAAAAAATCCCTTTGACTCCATATAATATGTTTATCAGGGCACCTACAGATTTATTAAAGGCTGTCCTCTTTTGGGGAAAAAAAGTGAATAAAGTATGACTCAGCTCTCAAAAAACCAAAGCAATGCTACCACATTGTTCTCTTTGATGAAGTAATTTAATATATAAACCAAAATCATTCAATTAATTCAAACATTCCCCCAGAAACCACTAGTCTAAGACCTCATGCTATCTTGCCATTTGTCATAGGGACAATAACTGAGGTGTAGCTCACAGTATTCAGGCTACAGAGTACCCCTAATACTCTTCCAATTTCTGAGCAGAAAGAAGATATTAACGATGACCTAACACACTTAAAAAATTAAAGGAAGCTGAGAAAAGCTAAATACTCAACTGGAGATATAAGCACATAGCTAGACCAAGAAAATGATGCAGAAAAAACCAAGAAGTCATCACTGTTTATTAAATTTGTACAGGGAATGGCTCCCCTGAAGGTCTGAGGAGATGGCCACTTATAGCAAATCAGCATCTCAGCAGATGCTTTCAAAAGCTGTCATAATCAGCAATAACATACAAACTCACCTCCACGCGTGCAGCTATCAGCTGCTGCTGTATTTCTACAGGTAGCAGAAAAGCTCCAGAAATTGCAGTAATTCTACATAACCCAGGAGTTATCAATGTAGGCAAGACCACGAAAGGGAGTCTTCTTTCCCTCTGTGGCTCCCCGTCCCTTTCTACATAATTAGGTCACTCAAATTGGTAGACAGAGAATAAACTGAGACAGAGAACAAGTAGAGACTTACTTTCAAGGAAGAGTAATTTAAAAGTGTTAGTTGTCAGAGAAGCAGGTAGCAGGCATGAAAACATGGTACCTCAGAGTAGCCACTTAAAGGTCATAAATCTTAATAAATGGCCTGGAAAATATGGTTGCCAGATGTATTTATAGAGACACTGTGGTGATAAGTACAGTAGGACAAATAATAGAAGATGATTAACATCTTTATTTGATAAAGAACAGGATACAGTTCCTATAATTTGGCATAAGATTTCTACAGCAATTGAATAGTTTCCCTGAAAACAACAGACTACTGCTCCCCCAAGCCTCTATAATTTATTTCTTGCCAGAAAGCACTGCCATCATTCTATATATTCATATTTTTTGCTACCACTTGTCAACCAAATCAACTCCTGAACAGTTAAAAAGAAGAAAATCTTCCTCCAGCATGAAGTTTTTTAAAAAAAAAAATTTAAATATGCCTGGGGTATAAGCAAAGATGAAAACTTTACAAAGTCTGCAGTTATGATAATTTTAAATCCCTTTAAGTACTGGTGGTCATCTGAAAGGGTAACTCAGCACTCCCACCTCACTCTGACCACACGTGCCTTCTATCCCCATGCTATGAGAGCCTTTGAGACTGTCCAATGATGGGAGCAGAGAAGTGGGGGCAAAAAGCTGGGGGTGAGAGGTAGGGAGTGCAACTGGGTCCCTGATCACGCTCATCCTTTGGCTGAGCATATACCAGAACTGACACAAATGCAACAGCAAGGATATAGACTGATCTGATCTGTGACAGAAGGTCTGAATTACCCCTCAGACACTCATATTACTACTGTGTGGTCTCCCTCTCTTTCTAATGCTCATCAGATCTTTCACTAAATCAATTAAACTCAATAATCCAGCAGTGAGCAGTTCTTGGCTGGGTGACCGAGCTGAACCGGCTCAGCCATGGGTTGAAGGCACAGATCTGGCCCAAAGGAAATAATGGGAACACGGCTGTGGGAGCAGGAAGAAGAGAGCAGGATCACTCCTTTCAGCAGCAGCAACCTTCTAGACTGGCTCAGCTGCAACGTGAAACCACAGCCGATGGGTACAGTTTGATAATCAGTTTAAACCTAAGTGCAGGATGCTTGCCAAAAGAAATAGGCCGGCCTTCCTTCTGTCCCACCCTCTCCCTTGCAGCAGCTGAGATCAGTGGAGTTAGGCAGCAGAACTAACTTTGGAAGACTTGATGACTGTCGTTTGTAAGTGATAAGTGACCTTCCTCAAATCCTGATTTCCTTTCAGACTCTCCAGAGAAAGCTTATCAAACATCATCTGGATCAGAAGGCAAATTCCAAAGCTCAGCTTTCCCATCAGTGTTTGTCTACATGCTGGTTTTGAACAAATGCAAGTGAAAAGGTGTCTCCAGTACACACACGTTAGACTGGCACAATATCTAGAGCTGTAGATAAAAACGTATCAGAAAACACTTGTGTTCCAAAAAAATGTTATACTCACATTTGCTCTTCCTTTAAGGCAAATATGCCAGGACAAAACTGCAGTTAGATCAGACCCTGTAACAGGCCATTACAGCCCCTCCTGGTGTGTCACCAGGTGAACGTGAGCCTCAGGGCCTCAAATGAAAGCAGCCTTTGTAGCATCAGGAGTTTCTACACCATTTAGAGATTTAGCATCTTAATCTCCAGTTCCATCTAAAACTCAAACAGAGCTGTGAAGCCCAGACAGACAGCTCTAATACGTTCACAGCTAGAAGCGTCAGTCATGCACAGAATCCAGAGTTTGGTTAATTGCTTTCCTATTAATTTAGCACACATCTCTACGTACAGCCAAGGAAGAAGGTATGAACAGACACCGCAAGCTGACAATTAAGAAAACCTTACTTGAAACCAATCTTTAACAGAAAATTTAAAAGATGCAGCATATGACATAAAGATGTCAGCTTGTCAGATGATTTGAACTAACAGAGCCAAATTTCTGTTTCATATTTCACCAAAGTAAACCAAGTAACACCACAGTTAAATCATAACACAGTGATTCTGGCACAGACCACTGTCAATGTAAGATGAATATGCCAATTCCTGTGCCTGAAGTCAATGGGAGTCTAATCTGAACTTCAGCAGGCCTTAAGAAAGACAATTTTCTTGAAGGGTACCAGACAGGAAAAATTATAGTTATTGCTTGAGTAATAACTTTTAGCACTCATCTGTGTTTCCTCCTGTGTAGATGAAAGCAATGACACTGAAAATACAGATGTAAGGATTGGATTATACCCTATGGTTGTACCCAAGTTACTGTTTGCAAGTTACTCTCTTTTTTTTTTAAGCAACCAACCATGGTGATAGTCTAATAATTTTGCATAGCACTGATGTAGCACAGATTAAAATACAACACAAAAATTACTTGTGTTGGGGAGCATTTTAATGGTAACCAGCCATGCAAATACAGAAAGTTACCCTGACAAGGCAAGGAGGCGGTGGGCAAACAGTTACACATGGAAACACTTAGACAAAAAAAAAAAAAGGTGAAAGAACTCTTTCTTCTTTTGTATTTCTCTCTTTTGTTGCCATTTAAATAGCGTTTCAAGAGGTGTTACAATTATCTATAAGTTAAAACCATGACAAAAGATGCAATAAAACCCATGTAGTCCATTCAGGTCACTTTCTTAAAGGCATGGTCAACAGCGCTATAACCAAAAAAGCCAGACTGGTTTGATCCTCAGTTAATCCTTTTCTCTTACCCCCAGGACATTCCCTCTGGGGCACCACACAGTTAATGCTTCTGTTGTCTTTCAATTATTGATTCTGATTCACTTTGCCATGTATAACTTCTATCTGTTACTGCATTTTTGCTCCATAGTTTTACTAAAAAGCATTTTCAGAAACCACAAAATGTAACAAGATGATAAATATTAATAAGAAAATCCCACCTGAATTTAAATTTCTTCTCTCTGTGTGACTCACCACAGTAAGACAAGGCTTTTCTGCTTATAAGTAACTAAATCAGGTTGTTTGTTTGTTGGGGTTTTTTTAAGATCCTAGTTATTTTTCAGTCTTTAACACTGCCAGACACACAAGACAAGACAGGGCTCTTAGCTGTACACAGAAGAGAACCAGCAAATCACAGCAGTGAGGGTTTCCTGCCCTGCTCATAACTGATACGAACTCTCAGAAACACTCTGATTGACAAAATATAATGGCAATCTTAAATTCTTATATCTCTTATATCCTTCTGCCTTTCCAAGAGGCATAAATTAACTTCCAGCAATTAATTTTCACAATCTTTGAGGCACATAACTACTTTGGTTTACAAATAAACATACTGAGGTACTAAAGAATTAGATGTCAGCCAACTTCATGGTATATAGGTGAGTAACTGAAGTCCATTGCCTGTAGAATACTATAACCTGTTCTGAGAAAACTCAGAACTTGAAGATGTACAAGGCAGCGTTGAAGAGCAGATGAGTACTTGCTTATCAAAAGAAAAGCAGGAGATTTTCCTTTTTTTTGTAAAAGAAACTGGAGAGATCTTAAATAAAACATTAAAAAAAAACAGCAAACAAGCTAAGATTGAACATAGTTAGGGAGCAATGCTGTTTGGAAAAGAAAAGGCATTTTTCACAGGGGAAGTTTATACAGTCATGCGATTTTCTCTAAAAGAAGAAAAGTGGAGGCCTGGAGGAAGCAGAGAGAGGGTGTGCTAATGGCAGAGCAGAGCAAGCAAAGAGCAGAGCAGCCAAAACAAGGGCAAGGTACAGGGGACACCCCCAGTCTGGAGGTTGCAAAAGGCCCGTGAGAGGGAGAGCAGTATTTACAGAAGATGAGGCTGGGAAGGAGGACTGAGGAAACCAGAGGACTGGCTGAAGAGCAGCAGTTGCCCAAGACCAGGTCAAATGACTCGCTGTTTGACAGGAGAGGAAAAAATCTGTGACCAAAGGTCAAGTAAGACCACGTTTCTGCCACTTAACTGTGTGTAGAAGCAGAAATTGCCAGGAAAGATGGAAACAGATGTGAAGGGTGATTCAAAAGCTTTTATTTTTCCTCTTTGTCGTATCTGGAGGAGTCAGGCCAGGGAAGAGAAACACAGGATGGGGACAGGAAGGAGAGAAGCAGCACCACGAGTCAGCTGAATGCCAACAGGAGCTGTGGTTTACAGAGGCAGGCATGATGGAAAAAATAATTAAATAAAATAAACACAGCAATTCCTCGTTGTATTAATAGTCACGCTGCAGTTCTGCATTCTTAAGTACTATAAGTACCACTAATAAAGCAACAGTACAAGCCAGAAGTTTTCTCAAGCATCAGATATATTTCAGTAAAGAGCTAAAAAGCGATTCTCTCTGAAAGACATAGAAATATTAACACTGTTCACTTGTTCCTCCTATGCCAGTTTATATAAAGATATCAAATGATTTAAATTTTTCCAGAGATAATTCATCATCATACTTAACTGACTATACCATGACTAAAATTACACAATGCTTACACTATTTATAGAATAACTTGCAGAGACCAGTACCAGTAGCTCAGGCACCACAAACTCAGAGACTAAAAACAACTCTGCAACACTAGGAACCAGTAAGAAGCACTAGACCTTTGGAGTGAAAGATGTTCCTCTTCAATACACACCCAATGGCATTTATAGCTAGATGGGAGTAGGTTGGGTTTTTTCCAACCTTGCTGTCAGAGACTGCTTAGAAGAGAAGACTCTCTTGGTAAGTGCTGCTTATCAGTGTCATCCATTCTTATCTTGGAAGACTTCAGTCAGAGTAAAGTTATAACCTCGTAGTTTTTCTTTATAACGACATACCTTTATTTAAAAATATAATATAGAAACCTTCATATCTTAGAAGTATTTTTTAATAAAGCACCTGGAGTGAAAAGCCAGGATGTCTGTCACTCAGCCACCACACATAATGAAGCCTATGGGATTTGGTCCACTCCCACGCTGAGAGACATTGTTTGGTTTAGCTTCTTGGAAGTTTTAATACAGAATTCCTTCTTCAGTCACTTCCAAGGGAGCGCACACAAGGGAGTTCCACAGTGGGAATCCACTCCACCCACAAAGAGCTATGGGAAAGCAACTAAGCATCTTGAGGCATCAGGCCATGAAGGGAAGAAAACATTTACTAAGGCCATCCTCTCTGTGACGCTGGTGAAGTGGCCGAGAGGCAATACAAAGGGGCAAAGAACTTATATTTTCCGGTGTTTAAAGTGCAAGAGAGAGTCAGTCCACGTGCTAAAAGTATATTCATTGTGCCTTCAGGCGAATCAACAGCTAATTATAAAGAACAGGGTCACGGTGTTTTTCAAAATTGAGAGAGAGAGATTTGGGACTTGGCTTCGAGAGGAAAACAGACACCCTGAACGTGCATATTTCCACTACAGAGCAAACTGACCTGCTGAGATCAAAACTTTCTTAGAAATTCTAAAACGTGGAAACGTACATTCGAGGTGTCTGTTCTGCTTTTGAAGCCAAACCCAGATTTGTCCATTAAACTGACATGGAAAAACAGCTTTAATAAAAAAACACGTGTGAAGGCTTTTGTTTTTTAATTAACAATACAGTGATATAATAATAACTATTAAATAACATAATAAAACTAAGATGAAGCAAAATGAAAGCAAGGGAAGAAATTTTTTGGAAAGTACCAACAATTTTGAAGTCGCTCCCCAAGAAAAAAAGTGTTTAACATTTGACAGTTACATCAACACCATAAAACTGAACCTCAGCGCTGAAAACCAGTCCCCTACCAACCACACCTAGCTTTTGAGATGAGTAATAGCATTTTCAGATAATTCAGTTTTATTTAGAAGTGATACCTATAAGGAGACCTAGAGAGGTAAAAGCATCCAAGGCTTAGGTTTTGTTAACTAGGTTTCTACGGGACATACCAGAGCCCTTCTTTAGCCACGCTCGGCCTCTGGGGTACGTGAAAAGTTCAGCGACAGCAAGTCTCAGCTCTTGTCAGGACCCCATATTATTGCCCCAGGGAAACAATGCAGCTCAGGGTGCTGCTCCTGGCACTAAAAATCAATGACAACGTCCCCCAATCTTCTCTATACAGCTGAGCAGTTCTCTCCACCGAGAGCTGCCATAATCTCTGACCGCAAAAAAGAGACACCATTTTTCCTGGCCTAAGCACAGGGGTAAGAACAAGTTACGAATTCTTTCTGCTGGCAAATTCTTATTAAAATATTTGATAGACTGTGCCATTAACAGTTTCCTTTATCACAAAATAATATCAAATGAGACGCTATTTATCAGTCCAACTGTACTAACGGTTTCAGTTTATTAGTGCAGTAAGAGGAGTTTAATAATTTGCATGTCGTAATTAATTTTTCAGTCTTGAAGAATTAGTGTTTCATGTAACTGCAGTCTCTTCCTTGAAGCCTTTTCCAGATACTAGGAAGGGAATAATGCTAAAGTCTGAGCATTCTGATAGTGAAAAACTCTGCCCAAATATTTTGTTTGGTAACCTTTATTTTGAGAGATGGCAAATATCCAGATCGGAATTAAACACAGGGAGGCTGAGAGTGTACTACCTTCAAAAATAAAAATATTTTTTAAAAATTAGGAATTACTGTTCCAGTCCCATAATCGAGACAACACAATATTAATTAAAATCTCAGAAAACCCCACCTTGACCAGATCAATAAGCAGCACACACACCTACTTGCACTGCAGGCTGCCATCATTAGCTAACAGTTCACAGCTCGGTGCACAAAGCTACACCAGCAGCCAAAGGACTCTGCACTTGGCCTTTCTGCAATTCTTATCATATGGAACCTCTATTACCACACACAAAAGAATTAGAGGGTTATTAACTTCTATACTAAGCCAAAGTACAAAACCAGGGTGGGACCTGATATCCATTCTTTTTCTATTTCTTTGTGCTATTCCTTCCCCTCTTCTTGGGCCCATTTTCATTTCAGTTACGGGCACCAGAATAGAATGTACATTCTGTATTATACTCCCCTCATGTTGTTTCAAATACCTTATTTCTACTGCAGTAGAAATAGTAGTTCCTTTATACTTGCTTTCAACAAAAAAAATCACAGCTGATGTGTCTTGCACAAATAAAGAATCCATAAGGCATTTATAATCAATATAAGTAATTATTAAAAGCCATCATTTTTCCTTAGGGGAACATACTAATCCAGTTCTATATTGTCACATGTAATCTTAAATCAGAGGTTACGTTACTCCTTTAAGCAATAAATTCAGTGCAGGCATCTAAAAATATTAAATAATTCCTTCCTTCCATATTTTCTCCACTTTAAAATAGAACGGAGAAGTTTCAAGGCACACTTCTGGCAAGTTACTCAAAAATAAAACTAACACACATGAGAGCAATAGTCTAAAACCCCAAACCAGTCCTATTCCTGCCAAAGGAGGATGGGGGAGAGGAGCCATTTTAGAAGTTTGAGTTCTTTAGTGCGAGAAGAGCCAACCACTTGCAGAATCCATCCAACTTGCAGACAGTTTCCCACCCGCCACGTGCCTTATTTACAGCACCCTCATCTTCCCACAGCTAGAAAGCATGAGAAAGCAATCTGTACCTCCTACAAGAAAGACTTCACCAGCCTATCATATTATTAAATTTCACTTGCTTCTTTTTGCCTTCTACTGCCTTCCACTGAACACCTGCAGTCAGACAGTCTGCAAGAGCCAGGAAGAAAATTTGTTGGAAGCCATTCTGTAGCTCAGAAGAAAAGGCTAAAGAACAATAAACAATGGTTATTCACCAGAAAGTACACAAGAGCAACCCACAGCACCATCGATCTTACAAGTGTGACAGCAAGAAAATTCACCTTCCCCTTAGTATTCTAGAAGGATGAGCATGCGATCATTGACCTTAACATAGGAAAAAACTCCCATAATCTAAGCACCTTCATCACTAAAACTTTGAGAAGGTAGACTGAAATACTGAAATCCCCGAGGATGACCACTTTCCTGTGTAATTTCACCAAGGAAAAAAAAAAGCCACACAATTCCCTAGATATGCATAATTAAGAATACATCATTGCCCTTTTCTAACAGAGTGCTTTCCCAGGGCAACTCATCTGTTCTCTAAAAAAAGAGAGCTCTGGCACAGTCCCATGTCTGGATGAGCACCTGCCCTTCAAGATTCTGTACTTCTCTCTGATCCTCCTATTTCTACATTATGGCCAGCATCAATTTAAATTTCTTGCCCTCTCACCCCTTCCCATACACAGACACTGTCCCTTCACTCCCACCTTTCAAACTATGCATTACCCACAGTTTTTCAGATATGTGTACAGTTCTGTAACCTATTCCAAGGGTAAAAAATACTTTCTTGTCCGTAGTGCCTCCCAGAAACAAATAACCTTCCCATAACAAAAACCTTCAGGGAAAGCTTATCTTCCTCCTGCACAGGTAAACACCATCCTGAAAGAAGAGCTGTCATTGTCTTTGTCTTTTCCAGCAAAGGAATGAACTGTCCCCGCTGAGCATCCTGACCTCAACCTCTCCAAATGCCTTTTCACAGCCATACGTCACCTGCCGTGGCCAAATCCATGAGGAACTCCTGCCCAGACGAGAAATGTTTACCTGGATACAAGCACCACCACCCTTTTCCTCCTTTTCCCAGGGCGGGGAGGCCTCATCCCACCCCAGCCCGGGCCCTGAGCCCCTTTCCCGGCAGCAGCGAGCAGCGCGTCCTCTGAAGCATTATCCTCCCTGTACGCGCCGGGGACCCGCCCTTGCTCCACATTAAGCACCTTTACAGGCTAATAACCACCTGCCATGTCCCCTCCGTCCTCGCAAGGCCTTCCCGACCCACCTCTCCCAGCCATGCTCCCCCCCTCACACCGCTCCCTCCCGGCCCCACAGGCCTCTCCGTAGGTCTCCCCTTCCTTCACGCCCCCGCCGCTGTCCCACACACACCCTTGTCCCCGGCCGATCCCACCTCCCCGCCGCCGTCACCACCTACCGCCGCGGCCCGGTAAGGCCGCTTCACCCAGGCCGCTGCCCCCCGCCCCCCGGCCGGCGCGGCTCCGCAGGCGAGCCCGGGGATGGGCAGGCCGCGGCCGCCCGGCTGCACCGAGCGAGGCCGCCTCCCTCTTTACCATCTGTCGGGGGGCTCGGGCCGGGCTGGGCCATGGCTTCGGCAGGCGAACGGCGCCGCCGCGGCCTCCTCCGCCTCCAGCCGCGGCGTCGGAGCGGGAACCGCTACGCCAGGGGGCCCCGGCGAGAGACGGGAGCTGCCGACCTGGGCCTCCGCCTCCTCCGCCTCATCCTGACAGCGGCCGCCGCCGGCGGGAGGAGGAGGAGCGCCGCGCAGGCGCCCACGGTGAGACCACGGGACCGGCTGCCACCACCAGAGCTGGGAGGGCTCGGCGGCGGGGGCAGGGTGGCTTCTTCCGTGGCGGCCGCCCCCATGCTGAGGTGCTTTGTCACCCAACGGCTGGGGCGGGAGGCACAGCCGGCCCCGGAGGGGGCCCGACCGAAGCCTCCGCCCGTGGCAGGCAGGACCGAGGCAGCGGCGGGTGGGCGGACGGACGAGGGAGCTGTGGGCGCCGGGCGGGGTTCCCGCCGTCCCGGGTCTGCCCCGGGGCCCGGTGGTGGCCCGAGGCGCTGCCTGCCCCCTCCACCCGGCCTGGCCACAGGGCCTCGGCCTGGCCTGAGGGCCCGGCTTGGTTCCTAGGCCACGAGAGACACCCCTGGGTCCACTCTCAGTCTAGCCTAAAACTATAGTTAGTATTTATTATTCACGGAATTGGTTAAAGTGATGCCAACATAATAGTGTTCTGCTGTATAATCTAGGGAGGGAGGAGGGTGTGAGCAGGGAGGGGAGCCTGTCCACAGAATCTCTTCCCCACCGACAGCCAGGATTTCATGGCGCGTGGGGCTGTTTTGATGGAGGAGGTTATTAATCCTTCCACATAATGGGGAGATCGTGCCTAAACCCCCAGGTTTTTATCACTAAAAATGCTGATTTACATCCTCTGGGTGCATGTGAAATCACAGCTGTGTTGGAGTGGATAGGAAGATACCAAGTCCTGTCAAGGGCAGGATCTGTTACAGCTTGCTTTTCTTGTAGTTTGCATACCCTAAAATCCAATCATTTTTTAAACTGGGCCTCACAGGACTTCACCCTTCCCCTTGAGTGTTGCCACAGTTTATCAGGCCTTGCTAGCAAAATAGGTGGTAAGGCATAACATGGGATTCTGCATTTCATATTATATTCTTGCTCAGTTAAACCAAATACAAACTTGAAGAAAGGGGTATTTGAAAATCCTTTACTTTTTGCGTATTTTGGCCAGTTGAGGTAAATTTTCTCAGTCTTTGCTGTTGTAAAAAGCGTGTTTAAAGGCTTAACTTTTCAGTGTTACCAACTTGAGTCATGTAGAGCTTTCTCTTCATAGGTATTTAGAGAACCCAGAGCTGCAGATTCTGCACAGAATTGCTGGTTTAGTGACAAAATGATCAAAGGACTAATTATCTAGCACTTGAGGTACATTTCCAAATTTCTTAGCTCCTACTTAGTCTCTTTTAGAAGTAGCTCGATATTATAAACATTCAACACATAAATCCTCTTGAAAAATCTAGTCCCGACTGTGGAACTGAGCTCTTGAAACTCTGTCCTCATGTGTGTTCATATGGGTACCCCAAACCACCTGTATTAGCAGCTGCTTTCATCTTGTTCATGTCAAGGCAAAACTCCCAAACGTTTTGATCTGTCCAGGATCAAACCTTTATGCATCACTCCTGCTGCAAACAGAAAGGAAGATAATATCAAACTTGATTTCTGTTGTACCTACAGGTGCTATTAAAGGATAAATACCATATCCCTTCCATCACTTCCATCACCAAAATATTGACTGTTGGAATTACAACATTTAAAAATTTGCACTCAGAACTCCTGAGCATACATATTAAATGGGAGTTATACAGTAGTTTGAATAATCAGGAAGCTCTCAAGGGGCTTGTACTTTTTCTTCATTCCTTCTTGTTCTCTAATCTATGTACTAGCTTTATAGATATGGTTCTTACTTAATTTTTCCTTCTTTCTGTGGACAGTAATTGAACCTGACAGAGGTAAAGGTTTATGTAGTGTCTAGTCACAGTGTCTTGCAACCTGGAACAATTGGGTAACTTACTCTGCGCATCCCAAAATGTTCCATTTCATTCCAATCACTTGTAGTTCTTAGAGCCTTGATGTCAAAGGATTTTCCAGCATGACTCATCTAAACCTTAAAAGAGGTATGCAAAGTTTAACAGCAGTTTGCAGTCTTAGGAACAGGTCTATTGCAATGGTAGAACCACCCAGAGACCAATTCCCGTGCTGTAAATGATGAAGAAACGCAGTATTATTGAATTAGTGAGACGTTGGTCAGGTCTAAGCAGCTGCAGGTGGACAGAGACTATTTCTGGAATAAACTCCTCCAGAAATAATAACACTCCTAGAATACTATGTATTTTTATTTATTATATTTGGCCTAAAAGTCTAACAAGCATTTTTAGCATCAGTACCACCAGCAGACACAAATTAATGGAATATGCATCTTCCTGGAGAACGTGTGCCGAGTTAGTACAAGCTGGAGAAGTATCTGTCACCTTGCACTCCACCTGAAAAAGAGAAGTTTGCAGCTTTTGTTTAAACAGTAACATCCAGCGCCAAGCAGTGAGTGTGTGTACACTGGGTAGTTGTTTGGAGACCAGGAAACAGGGGGACTGTGGCTATTTTCTTGCAAAGAGCATAGTGAAGTAATTTGCATAACGCATATAGGAGAGAAGTATTTTCTTTTTGCCTGAGGAAAATAAAACAAGTAGCAAAAATCTGTTTTCCTAATAGGTCTGTCTTGTTCTTGGCTGATTTCAGTGCTTATGAACACTCCAAGTTCCAAATGAAATTTTTCCTACTTTTTTTTTGAGCATGTCGGAAGATTTTGTGTGGCTTTGCTTTTTCTTTTTTTTTTTCTTTTTTTTTTTTAATTGGGGCAATTTAACCTCAACTGACGCATCTATTTTCATTAGACTTTGAAGACTGCCATGATCACAGTCTTTATCTGTGAAACTAGTCCCAGATCCTAAGTTTGGTTGACTTACCCTGGCTATGTCCCAACTGTGTGTCAGGACAAGATGGAATTACCTACATCATAGTACCCCTTGTAGCAAAATACACAGCTCTGGGGGAAGCCACTGCCCACTCCAGCAAGACCCTTCATGTTGATGATCAGACAGGCCAGGGCTGTGATCAGACTGATGGAGACAGTGATCACAAAAGCTTTGTATTCATAGGAAGCGAGGCTAATAAAATGCAGTGCTAATTTCTTTAGTTTTGAATGGTACAAGATACTATTGTTTTATATGACAGCTAAGCTGATTCTGCAAAACCCAGAGTCTTTTGAAGAGATAAGTTCTGGACTTGCAAGGCCAAGTCTACATCTGGTGTGAATTCAGTGGAAACAAGCTGATGGGTGGGAAATGAGAAGCTGGCCTGTAGCACAGAATCAAAATGGAGATCAAAAACACGCACTGAAGTGTGCTGTTTCCCATTTATGTTGCTTTACTGGCCTACTGGCCACAAAGAAGTTTGATTCCATTGTGCCCTGCATGATAGGAGTACACAGTGAATGACAGGCCCAGCTCCCTGGTGTAGTTCATCTCATAAACCACCTGCTGTTTAACTCAGTTCATCCAAGAAACCTGAGTAACAAGGTAGATTTGGTAAGTGGCTTTGTGGGTTGCTGAGACTAAGACTGCATTGCATTGCTATGGGATGGAGATTGCAGAACTGAGGACCCTATGTCTGAGCAAGTAGAATTAATTTCAAGAGCCACAGCTCAGCTATCCCAGATCACTCTATCTGTAGGTGTTGTTACACGGTGAAGATATTGGGAACAGTTTCTGTCTTTGGGCAAACCATGAAATGACATTGTCTTTAGATTAATGCAACAAGAATGGTTTGAATGTAGAGAGTAAGCATATGACCAGAAAAAATTGTGTGTTCTTAACTCCAGGTGAAGCCCAGGGAAACAGAAGTGGCAGCATCTTTAAGGCTTGCTCTGTGAGCTCACAGAGCAAGCCTTGGGTTCATTCAAAAGCCTTGTAACAGATTTGTTCTTCTAGCAAGAGAGAAGAGGAAAACCAGAATTTATTGCTTGTACTTTATATAATTCTAGGTTTACCAGAGTTTGTCTACTGTTTTTCTCACTTTTTTATTTGTTTAAAATAAAGAAGTATTTAGTTTCCAAATGTTTAAACGTTTATTTTCCTTTTGTTGAGATTGATGGGTCATTAGCATTAAGTATTAGTTCTGCAGGTATGAGTGTTTGTAGGCTTTGGTCTTTTCTTTTTAATGCAAAGCTTTTGGAGAAAATTTACATTCATCTAAGTATTACCATAAAGAGGTTGCTTAAAAATCCCAAACCAGTCATGCTCTTTGCTTCAAAAGTTATTCTGGAATGCAAGGAATTCAGTCTGGAACAATTACATTATTTGCAATGGTAACTTCTTAGCGAACCCTGGAATAGTTTATGTGGTTAAAAAACCTTCTCAAGAGCAATTGAAAAATTATGTTATCCCATCTATTGTTTAAAGGATTCCATGTGGTACAGTTCTTTGAATATATGGGAAGCAAATGAAGCCAAAACCAAAAATTTGGCAGGCAAAAATAGAAATGCTTGCATTGGCCCTAAATCTAGATGTATGCACATTAATGATCTCATTTGAAAGATGTCTATATTAAGATTTGAAAGCTCTCTGGGCTCCCAAGGGGCAAGCTCATTGAATATTGTGATGTACCATGAAACTAAACAATTTTTCTTACTGCAAAATAACTAAGGAATCAGAACCTCATTCTGTATGCAGAACAAAGGACATATTAAGGTCATAGTCTTTTGGGTAACCTTGCTCAGCAATTCTTCATTCAAATTGTCATTGCTGGGAGGCAATAAACCAACACTGCTTTGTCCTTACACACACCTTCAGTGGAAGATCTACAAATGTGCCATAACCCATTCAGACTCACCATACCTGTATCAACATTATCTGCATCTGTCTACAGACACACAGAGAAGGATGCAAAGGGGTTCAGCAAATATTCTGGCAAACCTTCCCATAGTGGTTTAAAGTGCCCTGTAGCCTGCTCTGCCTTTGTGTTGGGAGTAACTGCTGTAGTGAGGTGCAGAGAGTGGAGGATTGTGCTGAGAACAGGCACCAGCAAGACCCATGTCAGTTCATCAGACCTCACCCAGCAAAGCCCAGTTGGATCCAGCAGCAGGAACAACAAGGCTAGTGGGACCCCAGAGACAACTCTTGTTTTTCACTCTGTTTATGAGATAAGACTTTTCTTTAAAGATCCTAAAATAACAATAGGGGGTTCTGCTTTTTGGGGCTCTTTTGCTTGTAATTATTGCATGTAGGAATATTTTTCAAAACAACAGACCACATTAGCAGTAGCATCTCATGCATTCAACTTTCTAATCTTGAGAAGACCAGTTCATTGACATCAATAAGTTGAGTCATATCAGAGCTGCAGCAGGACTGGGCCATTTATCCCATTTTCTTCCTCTGAGGCATAAGCAGATCAGATAGCCCATAAATTCGAATGATTGCAATTCCCATTTGCTAAGAGAAGGAGGGAGTGTTGCAAGTACTGTAAAATTCATTGTCCCATGTGTGTTGTATTAAATGGTGTAGCCAAAAGACTTCCATGTTAAGACTTCAACAGCAGTGCTCATTTTGGAGTGTTTTATTAATCCAACTGTTAACTCTCAGTATGTCCCTTTTAGAACTGTCTTTGGAGATATTTAGAAGAGCATGATACTCAAGAGGACTGAGCAGTCTCTGTGTACAAACAATGGACCAGGCAGCTGAAGAGATGACGTAGGATTTCAGCTGATCACCAAATCTGTGCAAATCCTTCAGATGAACAAGCCCACCCTTATGAACAGTTTAATCCAGGTAGGATTGCTGGAAGCTCCAAAAGCATAGCTTGAGGCCTTCCTCCAGGTGGGACTCTTGAGTGATTCCTGAGCCTTTTCTGAGGGCTCTGCCTCTGTCTGTATGTCCAGGGGTGAACCAACCCAAATACTTGTTAATACTAGTTAAAACCCCACATTTTAGATCATCCCATCCTTATGAATCCTTTTATTCCCTATTTTCCTCATTTTCTTCTAGATGCTACAGCAGTCTCTCTATTTGCCTCTTTATTTTACTGAAGTGAATTTTGCAGAGCTATGTCTCTTAGATGCAGACACAAAATATTTTCTGTTTCTATAGCACATTTCAGTGGAGAAAGAGCCTTTTAGTAGAGCTGTAAGAAAAGAAATTATTTTAGATTTATTGGGTGGGAAGAGACTCAGAGAGATAGCCTGATTTGTCTGGGGGTACACAAAAGACAGCAGAAGAGGGGGGAAAGAAATGAACATGTATCTCCTACCTCCCTATAGCTTTTTTCCCATAAAGTATATTTCATTTGCTTATTCACCATGCCTTTAAAAACATCAAAAGGTTTCTGAACGTGTTTGAAAAATAGGTTGAGACAGACAATTATTGTAAAATGAGTATTTTTCGCAGGTATAAAGATCAAGTGACCTCATTTTCTATAGAAGCTCAATTTGATTCTCTCTGAAATGTTTGTTGCTGAGCTATGCTTGTCTGCCTTACTCTTTCACCATTCGTGCAGCAGTAAGAAGCTCCCTTCTCTGAGACCACGGGAGGTTTCACATTACATTGTTAACCTCCTTCAGATCATCTTCTCCATCCACAGCCCCAGTTACATTTATATGCAGATGTAATGTTGTTCAGCCCCCTTTATGTCACTTATATCTCTTTTGTTGCTATGGGGAACATTGATAAGGAACCAATTAGCAAATAAAGTATTTGAGGAGGAATGTGAAAGCCACTATTTGGTGGATTTATGTGTAATAGGCAGTGACATTTTATTTGGCATTTGTCCTTACCTACCTGAGCTTCTTCCTCTGCAGCTTCAGCTACATTCTGTGTAGTCAAAACACGCTCTTCCCACAGGACTTAGAGGCTTAGACATGTAACTGGATCTGACCCTGGGGAATTCTTATAATGCTCCTGAGAAGAGGGAGCTTGCTGGCTTTGAAAGTCCTTTTGCGGGCATGAAAATGCAAAGAGCACCATCCAGTGTCTAATCAGAGTAAATACAGAAAAACTCCATGGCATCGATACAAAGGCATTGCTGTGCATCTCATGGTCCAGCTACACCTGGTGGGGCTGGTGGTGATCTACATAAAAAGAGGCTACAGTCAACTATAGAAGGAACTCCAAAGGGAAGATTGGTGAAGTTGTTTTGGGGAGACATGAGATGACCTGGAAGATCACATCTTTTAAATAACTGTATTCTGAGTTGAAACTATTGATGATTGACAGAGCAAGACACAAGCAGGAAGAAGTAGAGGGGGCAATAGGCAGGGCTGGTCAAGAAAAATATAATCTATGAAGAAAGAAAACTAAATCTATGAAGGGAAGGAGCTATGGCAGAGAGAGAAAACTGGGCCAGATCCTTATCCTGTGATCATTCCCCCTTGCAGAGTGGAGTCAGCAATAAGAGGCTAGGAAGTTGCACTGGTGGCTGAGAAAATAAGGGAGGAGTGACTTCAGCTGCCACTGCCCAGTCTCAATGGCATTGTATTACTTGACAAATTTAGGTAGTCCTGAGTTTCAAGAAGGAAAATTATTTGGAAAAAGATTTTGCACAGAAGTGTGCAATAAGTAGTAATGCTTCTTATTACCTTTGGCTGCAAGCCTCTGTGAGCTAGAGAGAAGGAACTACTAGGAGAACAAGGAGTCCGTGATGCTAAAAATGGGCACAGGAAAAATTAGTATTATCTGCAAAGAAGTGATACCCAAATAGATGTCCAAGAAAAAGGATGCAGCTTTTCCATGGACTAGTAGTTGTGAAACAATCTATTGAAACTCTAGGTAAATAAGGAAATGGGAATATTTGGTATATTAGGAACATGATATTTATTAATCAAAGATGCAGAGTGCTCTTCTTTAGCACAATGTTTGTAGTACCATATCACTAATATATCCTCCCTAAAATCGGACATTAAGCTGGCATAAGTTAGAATCATAATCAAAGACAGCTCCTCTGTTGTGTTCAGTGTTCCCAGCAACAGTTTAGCATGTGTTTGCTCTTACTCTTTTTATATTGGACTTGCAGAGCAGAACTCACTTCTTTGATTAATATTAAGCCGTTTTGTTTGTGCCCTGTGGCAGAAGTGCCCAGATGGAATGGTCTGAATACTGAAAACAAGAGAAGCATTTAATGTTCTGTAAACCTCTGTTAAAGTTGTCTGAATAGAACATCTGGTACCAAATCTTTGGATAAATCAGTTTCTGCAAGTATTTGGACCTGCTCTGGGTCTGTGCTTTGTTCCAGCCTTACATTCCCTCTCTTGCTTCCCTGTGTCTAGAGCCAATTCTGGATGGTTTATTGCCTGGTGCAACCCATTAAAGTCCCTTTGTTGAGGCTTGGCAATTAGTTGAGCAGAAAGAGTATAAAAAAATCACTTTGGCATCTGGGGGGTTGAAATGGTAACACTGACTTGATCTCCCTGAAAGGCTTTTTATCTGTCTGCAAGGTGATAGAGAAAGAAGAAAGAGTGTTATCCTGAGACTTAGGGAAGATGCTGCCTGATGCATCTGCAGAGTGTAACCCTGCTGGAGAGTTTTTGTCTGTATAAAACATCTCTGCCCCCCGTGGGGACCCAGTGTGGATATATCCATGCAAGACCTCCCTGCCAGGGGGAAGTGAGCAGGATCCCACTGCTCAGCACTGACAGATCCTGCTTTATGTGCAAGAAAAAGTCCTGCAGTGTTGAAGAGTGAGAAGGGGAAATGGGAGCTGTTGTCACGTTGTCTGCCTGATACCACACAACAGATGGAAGTGCCCGTTCCAAATGGCATGCTGCTGTGGGCACTGTGGGGAAGGGCAGCTCACAGGTTTTTCACTTCAATAACTGAGACAGCAGAGGGGAAACAAGGGCTGATATGTACAGACCACCTAATTTAGAGGTGTTTGAGACTAACTCCTTTCACTTAAGGAGGTGTTTCCCCTAAGACGGGCTGAGCACACAGAGCTCCCGTTACCCTTCCTGGGAACAAGGATGCTTGACTCCTTGGGCAGACTTTCAGGTGGGTGGTGTCACAATCACCCAAATTTACCTATGCAGAGGCTCCGACTCCTGGAGATATGACCAAAGCCATGAAAGAGCATCATATGGTAATTCCTAAGTTGTATTCAGAATATTGTGAAGCAATTGTGAGTTGCATTCCTTTAAGATGTCTTGCTATGTTTAAAGAGCTGGTTTTATTTTCTTTTGTCTTGTTTTCAGGCTTGATACATCAGATAAACTTCAGTGGAGTTATTCTTGCCTCACACCAATGGTAAGAGAGAAGAGGAGCAACTTATTCATGTTTAATGTTACTTTGTGCCAGATGTTTTGCTGGTAGAAATCCGTAGCTCCACAGGCACCAATTTCTTCAGGGTCTGGAATGTCTGACCCAATTTCTTTCTCTGTTCTGGATGGTCTGTGAAGGAAACTGCTTTATTTTGCAATATTGAATATTCATGCTAGGAAGTCATAAGCAAAAACAAAATAATGAGAGACAGGGTTTCTAATAAGCTTCCTGTCACATGAGGCACTGGTTCTGTTGAAGCAGATGTGGTTGCTGACTTGTTTCCAAAATGTTTGTTGAGTGGTGATTAGATTCTGTCATACTGATGTTGTATCTCTGTGATCTCATTCAATGCAAGTAGTTCTGCAAACAGTGAAATCTTTTTTCCTATGGATTTGTATCTTGGATTTGGCATGGATTCTCTGATGTTAATGGGGATTGAGTTCATTTTAGCCTGTTTCTTCAATGAGAGATGAATAATCTGACTTCTTCACTTGGCCATCTACTTTCATAAAGCTTGCAGGAATTAAATATCTCAAGTATGTCAAGTTTGAGTGGGAATTATGAACAAGTTCCAAAGTATTTGGGGCCAACTCATGTAAACAAACATGTACAAAAGTCTCATTTTCAAATGAGAAAGGTCTCAAAGGTAAGAATCAAACATTTTTTTAATATTTTGTCCTAGTATATTAGCTGCTTAATTCCATTCTGTTTATTTGTGATCAATCATATAAGATATGATTTATTTGTAAAGCTGTATGAAATATGGGAATATTTTGCCACATTGAATGGAATTAAAACATCATTAATTTGTACTTGCATGGGCCACACAAATGATTGCATTGCAAGAGCTCTGTGTGCTCTTTCCTTGCTGGAGCATGGGAAAGAGGTGATGTGCATTTTACCCGATGTGTATGCACAGGCAAGTGCAGAGAAAGAACATACTAGCAAAATTAAAGATAACATGAAAAAATATAAGAAATCATAGCCATTTTAGCTTGTTTGTACTAAATAAGAGCCTGAAGTCTTTCCCTGTTCCTTCCATGCTGGTCTTTCAGATGTTGAAAACATCCAGCCAAGGCTTCCTGTGGTTTGACAGGGGCTTGTTTGGGCCTGACCTGGGAAACTCTGAGCTTCCTCACTTTTCATGTGAAGGGTCAGGGGTCTATACCTTCAGCAGAACTAACTTTTCTTTCATGTCCTTTTCAATGACAATAAAATTTCATCTTAATTTTATTCATTGTACTTGTATAACATGTCTGATTAACCTTATCATCATCTCTCTGGTGAATGACTCTACTAGCCATTTAAACTCTCAGCTTATTTTTCACATTGGAGATGTAATTTTTGTTTCCTCTCGATTAAGAAAGGTTTTATGGCTATTAAAAAACATCAAGATTTAAGAAAAAACCTAAAATAATTAAAACTGCTTCTTTCAAACCTCTGTGTTACATTTTAAGTTACAAAGAGTGAAGGAAAATGACACCTATCCAATTTTCTGCTTACATCTTGAGAACAGACGTGCAAGAGAACTCTGGAATTCTCTCTCACTATCTTTAATCTTCTATGAGGTTAGTTTAGTGTGCTTCATGTAAATGAACAATTAATTTGAAAATTAAAATCACGAAGAGGGAAGGCAATAATCCAAGAGGCAGAAGAAGCAGATGAAACAAGAAAGTAAGAAGTAGATCAGACAAAATCTGATGTGTTGAGCTTCACTTGTGCCAAAGAAGGTGGCATCTGTTTATGGTTAAAGAGGAGCTGTCACGTGGAAACAGAACAGATCAGAGCTCACTCACCTTCCACGGCAAAGTAGCCAGATTTCTTCATTATATTTTTATAATGGCAGATCAAGCCCGTGAATCTGAGTTGCATCTCTGGGAGGTCCTAAGAAAGATGGCAATGGAAAGTTTAAACCCAAATTTGGGGACTGTGGAGCTTTTCCTTTAGGAGACCTTGGAGCCAGTGACTGTATATTGAAGTGACCCACATGTCAGTCCCAAGCAACCACGCTTGGAGGCTGAGTGCACAGGCCTGCTTTGGATTCTTTAGATGTGAGTGATTTCTGAAAAACACTTATGCTGGTCCACAAGAAAACATACTGTCAGCCAAAGATAACTGGGGCGGACTCTGGCTAAACTCATCATCTTCCACACTAGTCCCCTTCCTCCTCTGAGCCTCACCCTGTCCCAGGGGTCTGCAAGGGTGTGTGTGGCAGCCATCACCCAGGGATCTCCCCTGTCTCTGGCAGCTTAGGATTGGGAGGGATCTTTCCTGTTTTCTGGCCCCTTTCAGGACTGACAAAAAGAAGCCAGACACAGTCTGGAACTTGTGCTAAAGTCTTCCAAGTCTTTGTTAACTGTCAGGATGGTGGATTATTGGCCAGTGGTGTCTGGGTGTAAAAGAAAAAGGAAATCAGATGAAGTCTCAAGAGTCCAACAAGAACTGCAGATGGTTGGGGATGAATGTCACGACTCATTTATTTGGAATATTAAACTTTAACAAATGATGTAACGAAGGGCAATTTATAGCCACATAGCATGTGCTCATGTCACCAGAACAGAAGCACACACACATTCCTGCTTGCTGCACAAGGGCTGTTAGTGATCTCTTTGCTGTGTTTTTCCAACTTCATACTCAACCTTGATTGTTAGCCTTGGCTGTAAGAACATAGTGTCTACCTGGGTCTCAGCTTGTTTATCTCACCTTTCCTTCTTAAGCCATTGAGCATTTTCAACCACATCTAACAGAATGAGAGAAGTCTCAAAGTCGTGAAATTCCTAAAAAATTCATTACTATAGGTAGCCATTCTGTATAGAGAATAAGAAAGGAAGACTTGTTAAAAGGATAGAAAATCTACACTTCAGTAAATCCTTAAGACATGCGTCTGTTGGCAATGACTTCAACAGCACTTAGCATAAAGTGTTTGTTTAATACTACTAGCTTTTTCTGGGACTGGAAAATGAATTATGTAGTGATGGAAGCTGCATGTGTATCTGTGTGCCTTCTGTGGGATCGTGTTATAGAAAGCTGTAGGAGGGTCTGTAGGGATCACAGTTCCCTAACTTTGGGTCATAGACCCTGTGTCTTACAGAACACAGAAATTCCTGTTTAGCTGAGAAGATAGCACAGAGTGTCAGGTTTTAGCTTTTATTGCTAATGTTTTGTAAAATAACCTTTATAGTCTGCAGACTCAGACCTGTGCAGGTCTGTGTGACCTCTAAGATTTATTACACCACTACCATACTTGTACATCTCTTTCCAGTTCCTGAATATGAAAGAAATTGAAGGTCCAAAAGTTCGGCTTTATGTTAATAGATCCAGATATGCCCCAATATTTAACTTCCCTGGACAAAGGAGTTGCATCAAGGGTTGGCTTGTCCTGTTATGTTGTGAAGGTGTCAAGCACTGCGTGCTGCAAAGTTTCATGCAACCTTAGGGGAAAAAAAAAAAAAGAAGAAGAAAAAAGCCAAGTGTCTGCTCAATGGAAAACAGATGGAGTTTTCATTAGATATTCCTTTTAATGATCTGCTTTAAAAGTAAAGATACACCATTCCAAGCAGAAGAAGGGCCTCCTAATTGCTTTGTTTAAGTCCCAGGGTCATTATTTTAGCTACAGATAGGATCACAAGATCTTTGTATGATTAGGAGTTCCAGTCAAATTTGCCTACCATTCTTAGAATTCCAAACACAGCAAAACAATTTTGGGGCCTTAACAATATTTTTCCCTAAGATGTATCTTTATTTAATGATTCAGAGTTATGATTATGGGCCTGGCAGTTGGTTGCTCAGTTTCTGGAGAATTACCAGTTAACCTAGGTCAGAATGAAAATCCTGGAATATTCATGGCAGGGCAGACCTTTTGCTTCTTTGAGAGCTTGGTCTTCCCAGTTAACTTCAGTGAGACTCCTCCAAGTGGTCTTACTGGCTGTGAGAGGTGACCCCAGCAGGCTAGAAAGCTTGAAGATCCTTCCTAAAAAGAAGGATCCCTACAATCTGTGCCTGTAGGTACTAAATCAGCTTTTGACAAGTAAAGAACAATGCAGTCCCAGGGTTTTAGGAATAGATGGTTGCTGCCAAACCACAATAAATGCTTTTGTCTGGAACTCATGGAACAGTAACATAGCAATGGAGGGTGTACCCTTGTCTATTATTCCCTCTGAGCAAATTCTCAGAGACATGTTACCAGGATTCAGATAGATTTCATGGAACCAGTAGAGAAACAGGCTTTCATTTCCTTACAAAGGGAGGAAAGAGACAATGGAACCCAGCAAAACATATGGCATTTTTTTTGTTCCTGTCTGAGAGTTACGCAAGCAAAACCCAGTGCTCATCCTCAGACAGTACTCGCTAAAGTGAGACTCCTGTGAGAAAATGAGCATTACCTTTCTTTTGTTGCTGACAAACTTCTTTTACTACTTCTGCATATGTGTAAATACAACCTGCACCTTCAACTGAGAGTATGAATCAGAATCACAGGTTCTCAAAGTTCAAGGAAGTTTGAAGCTGATGTTCTGGTTCACTGGCACCTCCATAGAAAATAGCAACATAAATAAAAAATATCTGCCTGAATAACAAAGAAAGAAGTCTCTTGTTTTCTTAAGAGAGGGACTAGAAAGATCAAATCCTCTGATACTCCATCACAAACTATTAATTAAACACTGTACTGAAACCACGTTGGTTTTTCCAACTCTCTTAGAAACCTTCTTCAGTTTCCAGACTAGAGTTATTGCTGACTGATATTTTCTGGTTTCTTCACATCTATGTGACTGGTTTCTTCACATCTATTACTGCACCAAAGCTTGGTTTTAGTTTAGATTATATAGAAATATAATGTGAGCCTGAATATTAGGGTTCTTCTAGTTTTTGTCTCTTTCAGGAAAAAAAAAAAAAGCTTAAATATAAGGTCACCTTGTGTTCAAGGTCAAATTATTTCCTCTTACAATTCAAGGCAGAAGGAGAATAAGCAAAAGGAGCAGATGATAAGGAAGTGCTTTTTATTTAGGCCTGCATAACTTAGAATGGGCCAGCCTTTTAGCAACAGCATCCCCACCGTGATGATTGCTCCTGTTATCTCTGTCCAGGTAAATACAGTCAATTTTCTTTCTTTGTGATATATTTGCAGAAATCAAGCATGCGCCCTCTCTCTCTTTGTTGCTACAGTGAAAAAACCAAATTCTTCTCATACAAGTGTTTCCTTCTTCTTCAGCCAAGAACCAACGACGGGCCTATTTCGCACATGGGAATTACCCCCTGAACTGCCTGGAGTAGTAGCAAATTCTATCTTTTATTCACAAACACAACAGTGTCTGTGTGTGTGTGAGAAGTGCTGACAAAAGCTACATGAACTGCTGGTAGAGTGCTTCTGGCATCTGAGGAAAGGCAACTTTTCATCAAGGTAAATTGATCTGTGGAATCTTTGCTGCACCACTGACATGTTCCACCAGCAAGGTGTTCCACTGGAGAAGTGGCAAGAGGAAATACTCACAACTGATCTCGAGAGCCAGGCATTGCTTGAGAATTGGGTGGTTTGAGATCTGATTGTACAAGGTCCTGGATACCTTCTAGAAGTGTCTGTCTAGAAGTTCTAAAGTGTCTGCACATTGGCACCCTACATATTTTAAACAGAGCATGTGAAAACTAGCATGGTTGGGCACTCTTAAATGTGGTGGCCTACGTGACTTCCTCATAGTCACTTGGCAGCTCAAGAATAGAAATAGGAACACAGGGTTCCTTATGTCTATTGTGTCCATTAGAACAATACTGCTGAGAGCAACCGAGACCAAAGGCCTGGCCTTCAAAATACATGCCTTGAAAGGAAAGCTGCATTTTTTTTTTGTAAGGTCCAAATGTATTTCATTCAGCTTTGCTGCTACTCGCAAAGTTTGGTTGTAAACAAGTATGATTTTTACCCTGGAAGCCACACATCTGGATTGCAGTGCCTGTAACTGTTTTCATCATCACAAGAAGTTACTGGCTTCATAATGTTCTGCGTGTGCAGAAAACAGCTTGTAAGAGGTAACCTGAGCAAACTCTGGTTTATAATTGAAGAGCTTAAATGTCTTAAATCACCAATCTGCAAGATAGGCACAGACATTCACTTTCTATATATGACCCTGATGTCTTAAAATTCTGTATTTCTGGCAGAGTTGTTTTAAGTGGTCCCTACCAAATTTCCGTGCTGACTCTTTGTCCAGAGAGGTGGCTGTCCAAAGAGTGATGTACCTGCTACTTTCATGTGAGGTGTGAACTTGAGTAGAATTTACCTATAGCCATAAACCTTTTTGTAGCTGTATGGCAATAAAATTTAAAAATAATGTCTGTACATCCTAAATACAGTGCTGTAAGCTGTCAGGATTATCAATACTCGATGCCAAGTGGCAAAATAATGTTAGCACCTGAATAACTTCTGTTTAAGTAACAGGTTGTTTTCTCACTGCAGTTGGCGTATCCTGGAGTGCATGTTCTTTGGATCCTGCACTGTGGATGCTGAATGTATTTGAATTAATTCATATTTCAAATGTTCTATGTCCCTGATTCCAGCCTCAGTTCCCCAAACCATGACAATGCAAATGATCACAGAAAAGCCACTGGGAATAAATAGCCAGAATTCCAGGAGGGACAAGGAACAAGACAAAAGGGACAGGGAACTTCTGTTTGTGCCCAGTTCATACAGAGCAGGGACTGGGGGTACGTGGCTGCTGATAGAATGAGAAGGGAATAAAAACTGTTTATTCTAAGGGACTGAGGACAGCCAGAGAAGACTGCATTTTTTTACAGACTTTGCTGGTTTTCTGCCTTCCATTCCACTTCTTGGAAAGGTCACCCAAAAAGCCTTTCCAAACTTCCAGGCATAGTGGTAAGGTCCTCGGTGTGGAAGCATGAATTTGCTGTTATCTTCTACTCCTAAATTATTCCTACTCCTGATTAAAGCTGTGGGAACCTCACATTCCCAGTTTCCTTTACTGGGCAACTCTTTGCTCTCACAAGCCCAAGTATGGACAGTGCTGTAGAAAAGCCACTTATTAACCACTTCTCTTCAAGCAGATCAGACTGAACCCCCCCTGTCTGGGTAACGCTGAGCTGTGGCATTGGTTGAAGCTCAGCAGAATTTTGGATAGCTCAGGAAAGGGCAGAGACATAACGCCTGTTCCACTGGCATCTGGCACTCCCACACCCCTCCTCTAACCAGCTGGTTCATAAATCATTAATAAACGAGACTTCTCAATAAATGCTTTCTCTGTATCTAAGGATTAATTTTGCGTGCGTCTATGCATTTCCTCTGCTCTTCATCAGTCACTGAAATGAATCTTTTGGCCAGATTTTATGAATGATGTTCCACGTTTACTACATATTATAACATTTCTGGATGATATAAAGTCAAGTCTAGGGATCTGTCTTTGGTTCTGTCTAACAGTATTTTTCTTCTCTAACAAACAGCGTGTTGCAGTATTTAGATACCTGTCATTTACATCCTTTTTTGAGTTTAAAGTTAAGATTGACATTAACGTTTTATATGAAGCAAGGTGATGAATAGGAGAGTTCACTGACTTTTCAACCCTGGAATTGCCCAAACACTGGTTTACATTCCAACTTAAATACCTGGTGGGTTTCTCACCAGTCTTTACCGGTGTGTCTCACAATGGTGCTGTTGGGAAAAGCTGAATTTATTGAGGCAGTATATTTTAAAAATTGGCTTCAGCACCACAAGCTGGCAACAAGGAAAAAATAATCTAAGGCAGCATGTAAGAAACTTGTTCTCTAGTTACTGTGAATTTTCCAATAACTGCCTCCAATAGACCACCCCATGACACTGATTGCAAACATATAAAGCCTGATTGTTTCAAAAGTCATATAAATAAAATATAGATGTTGAAGTGCCAACCTCCCACTATTTGCCTCCAACCTTTTCATTTAATCTCTTCCTGCATATTTTGCTTTTTTCTTTCCTTGTGTCCTTCCTCTCACTGATGGTTTCTTTGAGTCCCCCCACCTCTTTTCCTCTCAGAACCGGGCAGAACTTTTAGCTTTCATGGCAGAAGAGGAGCCAGCAGACAGCAAAAAGGAGCTGGGGCGGTGAATTTTGACCACAGCAAGTGTCCAAGAACACAACGGGGCAGGTAGTTTGTCCCGTTGAAGAGGACTGACAAAAGGGAGTGCCAGTTTTTTTGCCTTGAGATGTGTGAATGCTTTGAGGAGGCCAGGAGAAGACCTGACCCACTGCTGCCAGCAGCCCATGGCAGCACACCCCACCCTGACCCCTCTCTGCTCTCGTGGAGGTTTCCAGGAACAAACCCTGGAGAAAGCCCTGCTTGAAGGCCAGGAGAAAGATGTGTAAACAGCTGGGCAGATTTTTGAGGCACCTCTTCCTGTCATCTTGGAAAACAGTGTTTGCACAAGGACAGGCTATGGAAATAATAGACTAATTAACCTACATCACTGAAAACCCCAAGAAGCTATCACTCCTTTTGTCTTGAATTAAAGTAGACCTGGTTTATAACATATAAAGACTGTTTACTAAAAGACAATGTTGATGAGAGGACAAGGCTGTTTTAATATCTGTATTTGTAAACCAGCTGCAGCTCAAATGCAGCTGTACGGCACGGCTATGTAATGAAACAAAACGTGCAAAATTTAGACAATTCAGACAAAGTTCAGTTTCAGACAAAATTCTGACAAACCATTGATTTCACACGTCACAAGGTGAGCTGCAGTCCAAGGAGAAACTGGATGCTTCTCAAGGATTGCTGCAGTTCCTGCTCCCAGTCCCTCTCTCCTTTAAATTATCTTCTGAATAAAAGGCATGGGTGTCAGTCTGGATACATGCTTCTGTTTCTCTGGCTATCTGGGTCAGTGACAAGTTTTTATAATTGTCTCTTTTTTGGAGCTAATTAATGAGAAATGTACTACAAATTTATCATTGTTTTCCATACTAGAAATGAAACGAGGTGATAAAAACACCACAAAACCATAATTAATTTTCCTGTTAAGAACAAAAAGGATGCATTTAAAAAATATTTTTATTGTCTTAGTACTGCATTTTACAAAAGAAACGTATTCCACAGCAAAACACACTAAGAACAGGGATGAGTCCAAGCTAAACAAATCCAAAAGTAAATTATCTACGAAACCACTTATTTCAATGCAACAGGGAACAGTTAATACAAGTAATATAAAACAGTTTTTCCTCCTCTGGAGGATGCAGGACTTTTTTTTTTCTCTATTGGAACTCCCGACATGGGAGAAAAGACTGAGACTTCAGTTCTTGTCCTACCAGAGAGACCTAAACATTGTCCTCCAACATGTTGGTTTTGTTGGAACAGAAGAAAAACTTTGTCCTGAGAAAGACTGGAGCCTGCTCTGTGTTGCCAAGGCAATAGCTATGCCATGTGCTCTCTTCAGATGCTGGACAGAAAGATACAGAGAACTTGGAACATGAAAATGTGGATTCCACATCAGGACTACTTCTCAGATCTCTATTCCAGTCAGTTTGTACTGACTTCCAAAAGCATAACTCCTCCAGGAACACAGCGAACACGAGATCTTTACTCAGATGCTTCAACAGAACCCAACAAAGCTTATGTTCTGTCAGGCTTTCTTCTCTTAGCACCTTTACAGAAAGGGATTCTGAAGTGAAGGGATGACCTTTATCTTTTGGTCCACACTGACATACTAACCAATACCTTCCTGTACCTCTGATGCCAAATGAAACCAGAGTGCAGCTAAATTTACCCAAATTCCTGGACGTGCCACCATCTCTTTGGCACCACAGTTCATCTGATGTCACCACTTGTTTTTTTTCTGGTTAAGCCACAAATTGCGCATTATTTTCTCTGAAGTGTTTATAGGCTGGCAAATCCTCGTTGCAAGGACCCGTTGGCAGGCTAGTAGAGCTTACAAAGGGAAACTAATCCTTTTTCTTCCCTGTTCAGTATTTCTTTTGAAGTTACGAAATAATCGACATCTCTTCCTTCTCTCTGCTCTCATTTATGAAGGTGATAATACTTTTGAAGTACTTCATAAATTCCATGCAGACATCTTCAGGATCATCTTCTAAGTTAGAATGTATTAGTTTTAGTTTGTTCAGCGGGTAAGCTTTGAAGGTAAATAAAAAATAATTAAGTATATTCCTTTGACAAAAGAAACATTCACAGTCAAGGTCATGGGACAGCCCATGGTGAGGAGAGTTGGAATTCAGTAGTATCTGATGTTTGATACCCTCAACAAACATCTAACACAGGAAGAATCATAGCTTGTTAGTGTTACAAACAAATACAACTCGGTGCTAGATTTAATTAATCAAACATTATTATTAAGGCTTAAAGTATCGGGTTGGTCACACATTCAATTAGGCAGAATCAAGCAATTCAGCACTGAACTACAATTTTACTATTAAAGTGATATGATTTTGATTACTTCAAAATTATAGAATGATACTGTCATACGATATTATCTTACGATACTGTTAAATATGTATTAAAACATTAATACTTATAATGACTATGTATTTGAACACTGGAACAGGTTTTCCAGAAGGAGTGCGTACAGGCATTTGTATAAACAGCCACAAATAATTTTGCAGTATATAAGGTACTTATTACTGATTTTAAGAGTTAAGTTTATTAGCCTTTTATTTCAAAGGGCTTCTCTTTTTTTGATTGATAAAATCCAGGCTTAAATGGCCTCAAAATTTTCAGATGACAAAAGATAAAATTCAACATAAGAAACAAACTACTAATGATGATATATGGCTACAGACATCAACATTTTTAATTCCTGTCTTGGCTAAACACTCAATACATGACCTTAGAGAAGACCCTCAAACTTCTTGCCATTACTTTCCTTTTTCTGAAATAGGACTATTGCTCACCTTCTAGATGACCTTAGAAATTAATTATTTCTGCTTTTGCAAAGCACTCTCATATCCTTTGATTGGCAGATTTAAAAATCTGCCAGATTTGAAAAATGCAAGCCATGAGGTATGAACAATTTTAAAGATAAATAGATCAATAAAAAACCATTGAGCTAGAGATTAAGTTTTCCATCTTCTTACCCAAGGATAGATTTTCTGTGTCCCCTGCACTGCCCGGCTTGTGGTGTGCAACCAGGAGACACTGACTATCAAGCAGGGGCTGTTGCTGCACAAAACAGGAGTACCACATTTCAATTTCTTTCAGGTGGCTGGGAAGCTCAGGATTGAAGATTATTATTACGCCATGAGAGTCCTTCATCAGAGCTGGCCAGCATGTTTCAAACCTTGAAAACAAGTGTGTGGAAAATAGTAAGATTGATAGCTGGAAAACAAAAGTATGCACTCAAACATTCTCAAGGTTTGTTTTTCCCTCCTCAAGAACACATTTCAGTACTTTTTCATTATTACATCATCAGTAATCTTGATAGTAATATATCATATTCCAAGTATTTTGACTTACCTATTATGTTACTTGGTTCTGTGATCTAATGTAGTATTTGGTTAAATAATTAACTTAAACTTTTTCCCTAAAAATTCATCTGTCCAGTTCTCAATTGCATCTTTTGGAATTAAGGCCTAAATCATATATATACATTGCTTGCCCTCCACTCAAATAATAACTTCAAGGACATAAAGGCAATTACAGAGTGGGCCTCTGTCTCCCTGTACCTATTACTTAATTTTAAGAGCTGTGGACTTTACTGTTACACTCAGTCCTTTTCCAAAACAAAGTTCAGTGTCAGCTGAGATCATGCAAAGGGTACATCGTGTCAGATGCTTTATTGCAGAAAGTATAAAAAAATACAATGGAGTAAAGAGGCGTGAATACTTCTCTCAAAAAAGATTTTAAGGCCTAAAAAAGGTTTTAGGCCTTAAGTATGAATACTTTGTGCAAACAGAACTATTATGAATTAAGTTGCCTGGAGGAACTTATGATGCTGGCTTACTTTTGATCACCGCTGCAATCCCACAATTCAAATCGACACCCAGATCCCTTGCTATTACCATTCAAGTTTGGCTTCTCATACTCCAGGATCCTGTGAAAACAAGCAGATATACAATGCTCTGTCACACACCATAGCCAGAAAGCAGGACTTTCTGAGGGACAGACAATTGTCAGGGTGTTGGTTCAGTCAGCACGCCACAAGGTTTTGCTCACCTTACGCCTTGCGTCGGGCTGTAGCTGCCAATCCCTTCTATGCTCTCCGAAACGAAGTTTGCCAACACCGTTTTTCCAGACTGGCAAAAAATTGGGAGTGAAATATACCCACAGGGATTTAATACGTCTCCACAGAGAGCAGCACGACGTTTCCACAGCACACTGCTCTACCCCCAGCTAAGGCCCCTGTGAATGCAGGCTTGCCCCTTCCTCCCTCCCCTCACAGGAACGCCCCCCCCCCCCCCCCCCCCCCCCCCCCCCCCCCCCCCCCCCCCCCCCCCAGGAACCCCCCCCCCCCCCCCCAGCCTCCGCAGCCGCACCCCCTGCACGGCGATGCCTGAGGCAGGCCGCAGTGCCGGCGGGCATTTGGGAGGGCGAACGTAAATAAGGCCTCCCGAAGGACGGAGGGATGGTGACGGGGGACAAAGGCGGCGAGCGGCCATGGCGTGGGGGGCTCACCTCGCGGGGCCCCACCAGCAGCACCTTCGCCTTCAACATGGCGGGGGAGGCAGCTCCTCCCGTCCGCCCGTTGCTTAGCAACGCGACCGCGCGCCGAGGGCGGGTGGGGAGGAAGAGGGGAAGGGCGCGCTGCGATTGGCCTTGCCTTCCTCGTGTGAGTTGGGCGGGGGGAGCGATGCGCGCGTGGACCCGGCCGTGGTGAAGCGGCGCGTGGACCCGGCCGCCGTCCCGCCTCTCCTCACAGACCGCGGGGCTATGGCGGAGGGGGCGGGCGCGGCCTCGCCGGGATCCCCGTGGCGGGATTACCCCGGGGACCCTCCTGACAGTGTGACTGCGGCGGGGTCGGGCCTTTGTGCGCTCCCGCCCGCCGCCCGCAGTGGCGTTTGCAGCCCCTCTACGGTGTAAAGCCTGAACTTGTGTGCTCTGAGGGGATCCCCGGCTTTTGTGGCAGCAGATCCTCCTGTTTTGGGTGAGAGATGTCCCCTTGGCCTTTCTGTCCTCTGGAAAGCAAGAGTCAGGCTAACAGGTACTAAACACACTTAAAAATCCCACTCTGGTGTCCCTCATGAGCTTGAGAAGTGCTGTCCTTGCCTCAGGTTTCATTGCAATTCAATGGACAATGAAGTGAGCTCTTGAAGTTTCTTATTAAGGCTTGTTAGGGGAAGCAAGAGGCTTTTTTAAATTGCAGCTTCTAAGAAAAAAGCCAAACATCTGGCAGACAGATGTGCTGCTTCAGAGCTGTTTAGTGCCCAGGTACAATAGCAGTTTTAGACAAGCTTTCAAATAGGGCCTCTAGGCGCTACCATAATGTAAATGTTTATTACTAGTACTACTAATAAACATGAAACAGAATTGTTCTGCTCTGACTGAGGGTAGGGTCTTTACTATCGCACTGGAGGCTTATTTGCTGTTTTACTCCTTACGTAGCAATAGTTTAGGATGGTTCAGTGTGGCAGTGCCATCCCACCACTCACACAGTATTTTAAACTTCAGAAATCCCTTTATTTTCTGGTTGGTGGGACAAAGACAATGAAAAAACAGTAATTACATCTATCACTGAATTTGCTGGATGTGCTGCTGGAGACTGGGTGTGTATTTTCTGCTTGTGAGGACCCGTGTGTGATTCAGGACAAAACTCACAATGAACTGGGGCAACTCGTAGTTAATCCTTTCTGCAGCTCTGTTGTTTCCCACATTTCAGATCTACTAACTTCCAAAGAAAAGAAAGAAAGGGTGACCCAGAGAGAAGGAATTTGGGCAGCCTCTCTTATTAGCTGGCATGTGTTATTAGCTACCACTAGCACATGAAGAGAAATGTGTTATAAAAAGTCCTATTGTGGACAGCAGCACAGAAGAGGGGGAAAAAAAGGAGTAAGAGGTAACTGAAACTGGGTAAATCTGTTTGTGCAGCTGCCCAGAAAGCAATTAGGATTACTTTTTAGATGAAGTCTCAGATAGGGTCTTTGTGTGTTTATATTAGCCACTGAAGAGTAAGGAGAGCACAGCTGACTAAGGCTGCAATTTTTGGATTTAGCCATGTGATTTAAAGTCACTTTCGAAAGCAGGAATTAAGCTTCTAAGGCACTTAGAGTGACATTTTCAAAGGCATCTAAGTCAAGTACATTTGATGTTATCGGCATCTGCCTTAGGCGTGTAGGTACAGTTCTGTTAGTTACTGATGTACTGTTTGCTGAAAGTACATGTGTACAAATCAGCAAGGCCATTTTGTTTCACTTATTTAAAACCCTTTGTTAGACTGCAGCAGAGAGAAAACTCCATCAGTAAGCGAACTACTTCCAGACAATACTGGTAATGGTCTATAAGTCTTGCATTTATTAGATGGCTGTTTTTCCACCATAATGTCTTGGTAGCAAACAAAAATGATCATCTCCAGATGATTCTCTGTGGACAGATCCTCCTTCCTCCAAAAGCCAAAAGCAATTGCAGGCTATCAATATTTCAATGCAACTGTTCTTCACTCTAGAAAATGTCCGTGAGGAGTCAAACTGAGACACATTGATTGCTGTATCAAGGCATGTGATGCTTGTTGCCTGAACTGCAGATCAGAGGACTTGGCCTCCAAGTTAGAGGCCCACAGGTTTTACTGGAAGCAGCAGTAAAATGTAGTGCCAGCCATCTTCCAGATAATACTTTAGCACTTGCAAATCATGCAGTATTTTGGAGAAGAGTATTTTAAGTTTGCATTATATTTCATTTAATGTGGCATATAAAAATTTTCCTAACAAAACAACTCAAAAAAATTCATAAGATTTTGTGGCTCAGTACTGGTACTTTCTCTAATGTACTGTAACAATGTTTCCAAACTTTGGACAACGTACCCTAGAGCACTCAAATCGAGTTGTGTGTGAAAATAATGCCTGGGTTAAAAGTACAACCACATGGCAAGGCTTACCATGAATGTTCTGCCTGTTTGTTGTGCAGTGCATGACATTTATTGTGTGTGTGTGGAAATAGCTTTCTAGTGGGCACAGGCATTACATCCTCTATTTACACTCGTTCATTTGGGGCCAAGGCATAGAATACAGGAATTGAAAGGAAGACACAACTATTTTTCTGCACTGAAGCCTGTTACTAGAAATTAAGGAGAAAATCAATATTGTTGTAAACTAGAAGCTTGTTGCTTAAGAAGCTCAGGGAAAGGATATATCTCTGAGGTTCAAAGCCTAGTTGATTAAGTAAATGATGAAGGTTTGGATGAAATGTGGCTGTCCTCTGGAAAAAGTTCTGGTAGAGCTATGAAAAAGAACTGAACAGAACCATGATGTTAAGGTGCATTGACAGGAATGCAGTGGAGCACTGCTCTTTGTCATGAGTCTGTTTCACTTAAAAGTGGCTACTAAGGAGGGGTAAGCATTCGGTTCAGTCTTTCTCCAAAAAGCCATTCTGGAATCAATAGGAAAAGCTCATGCAAAACCTGCTGCTTGGTTCATGCTGACAGATTGTCAAGGACTACAGCTCTGATTTCTCTGTGGTTTCAAAGTCCTTCTCGGGGGAGATGAGGGTCTTTATTTCCATTTTACATATGGAGAAACAAAAGCAGAAAAAAGATAAATGACTTCCCTGAGGAACCCACCTCGCTGACAGCAGATCTAGGATTAATTAAAATGCCTCTCACTGTCAGTGCAGGCTGTGGCCAGTCACCAAGGAGGCAGGGTGGCCAATGTATTTTCCTGACCAGTAGACATGAATTCAGTGACACCTAAAATGGCCCAATTCTTCCGAGGTACTTTCCTCAAATACAGTGGAAGTTCCCGAGGGATGAATTTGCCTTGCTCCATTTATGCAGCGATGTATAAACAGAACACAAGGAGCAGCCAACTACCTCCACACCGCCCCCAAGAAAATACACCAAAGTACTCTCATTTTTAAGTCACAATATGAGAATTCAGAAGTAGGATTTAGTTTCTATGGTTCAAATCTTAAGGTACAACTGCAGATGATGTCTCTGATGGAGGTTGCTTTGCTTATTCTAAAGTGGTTGCTCTGATCCCATTCTGTGGAGCAACAGTAACACCTAGTGGCTAAACATGCCAGTCCATGGCCTGCTTTCTTCCCTTCAAGAAGTACGAGTTGGAGGGGGCATGGTGTGATTGACAGTTTTGACTTGCAAGGCCAACAGTTAGGATCTCCAGGGATTTCCCATTTTCCTTTCAACCCCCCACCATGTTCTGTTTTCTATTAAAAGTGGTAGATGAAATATGAAACTTTTCCTCCCACCTCCCAACCCCCTTTACTTTTCTGGCTCATGGAGGAGCTTGTTCCAGTCCATCTTGATCTGTAGGTGGGTGGGCTGTGAGTGGCCGAGCCTACTGCTTCCAGCTTGGAGCACTCACATTTCTGTAAGGAATCCAAGCTTTTTTCTTTTTCATTTTCTTTTTCTTGGTTTTTTTTTTTTTGGTCCAAAAAGGATCAAGCAGATCATCTGATGGAGGTTGGTGACCTCAGTGCATTTGATAATGTGGTGTTAACTTGCCTGCGTTAAGGCAGACCAAACCGATCTGTTCCAAGAAGTACCATTTCTTAAGATGTGGTATGCAGGATTGTTTGCCATGATCTACTGGGACTGCTAATTCATCAGAGAGGGACCCCCTAGAAAAATAGCTTTTGAGAGGAAAAAACCCACAGATGTTTATTGTGTTAGCAGGAGAGCCCTTCAGAGGGTCTTCTTTCCCCCTCACAAATTAAAGTTTCGATTTTTCCATGGAAAAAAACATTAAGCAAAAATATTTCTGCTAAAGCTCAAATCATTTGCATTTGTAAATAGAGCCTCAATTCTTTGTGGGAATTACAGTACTGAGACATTATAGTTTCATCATATTCACGCTAATTTTAGGCTCCTGGTTTGGGTATTCTGAATTACCCATTGGAAGTGTCCATTGAGGAGAGCCTTCACTGCCTGTTGACAGAGCTTGGGCTCTTAATTTATGCAGCAGATGCGTGGTCTGTTATATATGACATAACTTGTATCACCACCCACTCAAAGAAACAATATTGCCTCCATCCACATCCCCAGTTCTCCATCTAACTTCCTTCCAGTTACCAGTTTGGAGCTCCCTGAGCCCGTTCACTGCACAAAAACTGCTGCTAACAGAAAGAAGGTAATGAGGACCGGTGGGGACATTGCCAAGTGGGACAAGTTGGGACCATTTCTTTTGGCTGCTGTAGAGATGGACACTGAATTAAAGCATTTATATAGTCATACCATTAGTCAGACCTCTTAAATTTGGTCTTCTCGATACCTGCTTGTGAGAGTAGTCAAAGAGAAATACAGCTTGATGATGAGAAATGAGAAATGTTGTGCTGGGATGTGCAGAGCACCCTTTACTCTTAGAAAAGAGCATGGCAGTCTTGTTGGGCTGGGAAAAATATCTTTCTTTATGTTTGGTAAAAATGGTTTCCTAGGTGGTAAACTACAAGGTACTGAAACAAGACAATCAAAGGATAATTGGTTTCTGTGATTCACAAGCGCTCATGGAACCTTTTCTATTAGACCCGTATGCTTTTTGTTTTGATTATAAAATTTCAAAGTAAGTTTTGTTTCTTACTGACAGCTGTGGTGTCTGCCGCCCCTGTTGGTCTGGAAAGAGCCTGCATTTATTAACATTGTCTGATCTATTTATTCACTCAAGGCCAGACTCTCATTGACTTCACAGGAAGCAAGCAAAAAAAAGCTTGTATTGTCTTTAGAGGAACTGCCATGTGGTCCTATAGGAGAGGAGATCCTACTAACAAGAATATTTTGGGTTCTCTCATTTTCATCCTCTGATGTGACTTATGTGTTACTTTGGAGTTTATGGCCAAACACGGGAGTTCCTTAACCCCGCGGTCCTTCCAGGCACGATGTTTCTGCTAACATCCTGGGCCGAATCAGCTGTCTTTTCAGAAGTCTCACATTCATTTTCATTTAAGGCTCAATTACCCCTTGGCAGTATGCCTTTAGAGACAACAGACTTATACCAGTAATTAGTATGTTTTGTGAAGTCTGGAACAAGATCTCAAATCCTTGCTCCTTTGCCTCGGTACCTGGATACCATGATGAATGTTTAACTCTACTCCCTCAACTTAAAAATCTGCAGCCCTGATAATTTTGTATTCCCTTTGAAACTTGGGAAAAGTAGTACATTGGTTTGCAATGCTTGACTGGCTTGCAAACTCCTCATTTGGGAGGTCCTCCTTAATATCTTACAGCTACAAATACATGTATGTGTGAGACTGGCACTTTGAATGCAGCCTTGCTGACTTGCTGCTATAGAAGATCTTTGCATTTCTACAGGCAGGGGTAGAGTCAGAAGCAGCATATTGTACTATGTATTTTAAACACCATGAGGAATGTCTTGGAAATATAAAAAGCAAAGTAGACTGAGTACTATAAAAGAGTTCATATTTAGTACAGATTGTTGATCATGTTAATATTAAGTGTTTCGTTATTTTATTGTTCTTCAATAACTTGAAAACTTAAATCTTCTACTTTTGGCTTGGCTAGTGATGCTGTCTTGAATTGGGTTATAAAAATACTATGCTTCACCTAAGCGCAGATTGTTATAGTTTTCATCTTAATTAGCAAGCTCCAGATTTAGATGGATTAATACAATCACTCTTTCTTTCTTTTTGCAGTAGAAGTTCAGAAGAATAATCTGTCACTTGTGAGAACATAAAGAATTGGTCTGGAAGCATTCCAAACTCTTTACTGTAAGTGTTCAAAGATTTAATGGAGTCCTCAGTCATAAAATCTTTAATTTGAACTAGACCTTTATATTCTCCATTCTTAAGTTCACTATTTTTACATCCAGGGGATTTCCTGTTATCCAAGTATGTATGGAGACCCTTTATTTCCCTCTGTGTGTTTTTTAATTCAAATCAAATGTAAATGTCAGTGGTTGATTGCACTTAACCTTCTTAGGTTCATATTTCTTATTTAATTGCATTACATTTTAAGGTTTAAGGCTATATATTTACTGCTGTTAATAACACACCATATTTTAATGACGCTGTTATCTTCTGCAAATATATACAGAACAATGGAGATTGATTATACAGCACCTTTCAAAGAAACTGTATCTCAAAGCCATTTAAAATGAATAAACACAGTGGAGAGTTTCAGTTAATGTAGTTCTTTACCTAACACAGCTTCAAAACTAAGGAAATGAATGGCTGGGTTATCAAGAACTCTTTGCTCTCCTCTTCCCCAGCCAGTCGGTCACTAGCCATCATTGCAGTGTGCCAGTCACTAGCCATCACTGCAGTGTGCCAGGGAACACGTTACAAGCTGTGGTTGTTCTCAGAGACGCTCCAGAATTGCAGCACTGCTTTTTCCAAAGTCCACTCAGCTCCTCTCTCAGCTGGCCAGGCTCCCTCTCTGCTCAACCTCCAGCTGAGCTCCGTAAATCTATTGTCAGCCAGTTCAGGGAAGGCTCAGAACATGGAAAATAATTACCTAATTTTCTTGAAACATCTGAAAAAAAAAGGCAAGTATTACCTAGAGATCATGTACAGAAAATCTGGGACAAATCTACTGTGCTCCACTAGAAAGCCAGCCAGCTCAACACCTGTTTTTAATGCAAAAGAGCGCATCACCCTACAGCTGGGGCACCGCACCAGGTTTTTCACAACTATTTTAGAGTTAAATGCTCAAGATGTGAATTGAGCCAAAAAAAGTTTTCTGGGAGCCACTTCTTTCTAGGCACATAGCAAGGCTGATAGTCCTGTCCTACCATTCCATCACATACCAAAAATCTCCTCAGTCTGGTCAAAAGCTTTTCTTTCTTTTTTTGGGCAACAATCAGTTTAAACATTTCATAGTATCTTGCAATCTTTATAATTTCCTTTCTCCCAAAAAGAAGAACAATTTATCTCTCTCTTTAGATAATGTCTCATTTTGCTTTTATTTTTCTTTTCTCTTCTTTCATTATCTTTACTATCTATACCATATAATTTTTGTTCCATTTCTATTACCCTTACTATAGCCATGATATATAAGAAAGCACTAAAGGGAGGTACTGAGAGATCACCTGATGGCTCCGGTAGATCAGGGAGTTCAACCAGATTCTTTCTGGGTGTAGACTGACAGCCCATGTATCCTTCCTGCCTGAGACGCAGTAGCATGAGAGCTTGTGAGTAAGTGTAATCCCAGAGGATTGTTTCAGGATTGGTTTTGCATCTGTAGAGAGATTGGTCTCCCTTAGGCAGAAAAGAAAACAGAGAGAGAAGAAGAGCATTTCTTGTGGGAGAGAAAGATCTGCATACTATGTGAGGAGCTGGATATTTGCAAAGCGCAATTTAGTAGTTCCAGTTTAGGTCACGTAGAAATGGAATTGAGGAGGAGAAGGAAATCTGCATGCGACCAGTTCAAGAAGGTGCTCAGACTAAGCTTGTCTGACAAAACCACCCAGAGGCCCTGGAAAAGGGGTGGATTTTGGATACCAAAGCCATTAGGTGTGGAATCCATTGGTGACAATAGAGTATACTGTGAACACCTAAGCTAGCATTAGTGGACATGTGTGTAGCCAAGAAATACTTGGATCCAATTGCTTTGCAGTGAGTGACTTTAGCCTTTAATGCCTAAAATGATTCTTTCGTATTTAGCACCTTAGTTGCCTTTTTATTGCTTTCATGGAGGAATCCGTAAGATTCAAGGGGGGAGATTAGGCAGAGAGCCAACTAAAGAGCAAAACAGTGCCACTGAACAGTGTTGGGGTTTACTTACATGATTGCTCCCCTTAGAATGAATAGAGCAAAATATTCATAAAGGTAAATTGATAAATCTGGAGAATATTCTCTTTAAATAATCCCCAGAGCTCTCAGCTAACACACAGCTGTAGAAAAAAGACCCCAACAACTGAGCAGGATTTTGTGTTGCATTACGGTAAGAACAGAGTATATACCAAAAAGGTGTTATTGTTATTACATGAAACACTGGTGAGTTCTTGTTCAGAGTGCTCTTTTCAGTACTGCTCACTCTACCTAAGAAGGATATGATTAAGGGGATAAAGCAGGGAAAATGGGAATAATACTGTGCCTTTCAGCTCTGAATTATAAAGCAAGACTGAAGAGTTTGGGTATTATCTTATTTAAAAAAAGATCTTGCTATGATTCAGCCGATGATTTTAAAATAATGAAGGGGATTAATCACATTGAAACAGACAAAGTCTATGAAAACAAGGAGACTCAACTTGAAAAATAGGATCTTGGGAAAAGAATGATGACAGAGAAGGGAGAGGCTCATGTGAATGCTTCAAGAAATATGTAATGTCAGTTATCAGTGGGTTCAGTGAATCTAGAGGCATAGTGCTTTAGAGCAGAATAAGGTGAAGACAGAACTGTAAGGAAAGTACAGGTATGACAGTCGGATACCACTGAAGCTGGATATCCTACAGTCAGTGACTCCTCTGAAAATTGCAGCCTCGTATCTGGTAGCTCCTTCCACTGCATGTTATAAAGCACTTTGTTTTGTTGTAGAAGTTTAAGACCATCTGTGGTTTGGAGAGTTTATAAATTCAGTGTTTACATCCTGTACAGCATCAAGCAAGCAGGCAGTCTTCAGTGACTGAAAAATGTTTAATGAACAGGAACATAGTTTGAGGATACAGACATGGAGACAGACCTCCCAATGTTTTCTTTAGTGACCTCAGTGATGGAAGAGGGAGCGTGCTTATTAAATCTGTAGATGAGGCAAAGCTGGAACTGAATGCAAGAACACTGGAAGGCAGGATTAAAATTTCAAGTGATCTTGACAAATTGGTGATATGATCTGAATAAAATAAGATGAAACTCATTAAGAACAACTGCAGGGCACTATGTTTTGGCAGAAATAATTTTAACTAGCAAATGCAGGATGAGGGGTAGCAGTTGTGCAGAAAAAGTAGAGAATCCCAAGCTAAGTGTGGATTAACAATAATGTGCAAATGTCAAAAAGGTAAATCCTCGGCAGGGTAGAGGTGTTTCACAGGAGTATAGGTTATGGATACCATACTATGAGATAAATGCAGACCAGCTGGGAAGTCCAGAGGAGAGTACCAAAAAGAATCAGAAGTATGCAACATAGGGCCTACAGGGAAAGCCTGATGAAGTTGGGATTGTTTTGCTTCTAGAAGGCAAAGAGAAGTGTTAAAACATTTTATAAGTGTTTTGAGGAATTAAAAGCTTGTTCAAAGAGAGGAGCAATAGTTTTCTACATCCATAATAGAGAAAGTAAGACATTAAGAGCTGAAATTGCAACAAACCAGACCAAGGCTGGATGTTAAGAAAAGTGCAAAGCATTGGAATGTGTTTTCAGAAGATCAGAGGGAGTTTGTGTCTTGAGGTCCTTCAGAAGAACGCAGAAAAATTTGTGCCAACAATAATTTATGTCTATAGATCCTGCCTTCTAGCAGGAAGAAAGAACAACTAGGTAACTTGCAGTCCTTCCTGGCTACTTCTGAATGTTTCTACTGCAGAGGTTTGAGTGCAATAGACCTGGTACTATTTGTGCCTTGGCTTTATCACACCTGTGTGAATCCCTGTTTTATTGCATTTTTGGTGAGTCTGATGGATCAAGGTGTGTCCGCAAACTCTCTGTGCAGATCTGTGCTTCGGTGCATGTCCAGGTGACAGAATTTTTGCCTGACATCAAAGGTGACATAAATTATTTTTCCTGGACACAATAATGCTCAGAGTATGTGGAATTCCACCAGACGTAGTCATTCTCTTGTGATCTCGATTCATCACATTCTCCACCTGCTGAATTATGTTTCAATCTGAGTTATTTTATCCGGTATTTTACTTTATAAATAGTACTTTACTGAGACAAAGGTCACATCTAAGGTCAATTAATTTTGCCAAAGTCATGACTTCTGGATCATTTCTTCTGCTTCATGCAATATCCCTGTCTCTCATGTTTATGTGTGCTAAACTGCTTGTGTAAGTGTGATGTTTTTTCAGCTCTATTACCTTTTGAGTTTAGCTGCGCTTGATTTATTCAAAGTCAAATTCAGGAAATTTTCACACAGTAGCTACCTCCTAGCTTAAAAGAAAAACCATCACAGTCCCCTAGTATTTTCAGTTTGGCTCAGGTTTGGCTGACTCCCCAGTAATAGATGTGTTATAATAACCTTAGTAATATTGTAGTTTAGTTTATAATAGAGATCGTGAACTCTTACTGTTACTAAGCTCATATCCATCTCTTCTCATTTTCCGAGGCTGCTCAACTGCTTTGTTGTATCACAATTAAATAATCGAGGCATTTTAGGAAGCTAGAAGGGATTTATCCAAATTAGTTTTGGGTTTAGATGCTCTTATCAATGACTTCTTTCTAACTTAGAAATGACACTTCATAATTCTAAAGCTCCACAAGGTTATATCAACTCAAACAGAGCTGCTTTTCCTTTGGTCTCTTAGTACCCACATGAAAAGTGCACTCACAAAATCCAAGGGATGGAATCCCCCTGTGCTTCCACATATTGTAGCTTCCCAGTCTGCACCCTGGCTCTCCTACCTTGAACTGAGTTGGTGAAATACATCCAAATAATTTATTTAGTCCTGATTGCCCGGGCAAATCTTTAATTAACATTCTTATCCACAGGCATAAAAAGTGTAGCTTTATAGTTTGAAATATAGTATGTCTGGTTCATAAGAATAGGATTGTTCAGATTTCAAGGGTTCTCTTCTCAGAGCTAGTCCCTATGATAAATTGAATGAATTATGTTTTTGTTGGCCCTCTTTGTTACCTCCATCACTGTGTTTCCAATTTATCAACATAGTTTTGAGAAATTGTTAGAATATGTTGCAGTCGTAAGCACCGTGGGGAGAAAAAATATTCATCTATTACTGCTATTGTGTTTGATTATATTATGCATATCCAAAGGACTAAAATGAAATGTCATCTTTAATTCTCCCCATACAGTAGACAATATCACCCTTTCTTCTCTCTTTCCAAAAACAGCTTGGAAGTTAATTCTTCATTTTCATTTTAAATCAGCCATACATAGTAGAAGCAAGTGTGCATTAGGGACAGGGCAGAAGTAATGGGAGCCTGGAGATCCGAGCTCTATTTCTGGCTCTGCCTTTAGCTCTTTGCAGTCTTGAGCAGTCATTTGACCTCTGGTCTCCAGTCTCTCAGTTCATGAAATAGGAAGAATATTAGCTTCCTACAGACGTCTCTAATAATTTGCCAGAATCTTGTCTTGTCTAATCACCTATGTTTAATATCTCCTAGGGTCTTGCAAAGTCAGTGAAGGCTGAAGCAGCAAATTTTGCATGCAACCAAAAATAAAATGCTCTTGGACAGTTAAGACTTGAAGATTGCAAAGAGCTTCTGAAGAGGCTAACCCAAGTCAGGAGAATGGGTCAGAAATCCAATGGTGCTGTTTAGTGCCATTAAATACTGATAAACAAGCCACCCCAGCTTGTCAGGAGGAGGAACATAGCTAGTGTGTTTGAGACAAAAAGCTGAACCAGGCTCTCAGCACACAGCCTGGAGCTGCCAGAAACTGCCAGGGTTGGGGGTCCAGCTGAACACAATTTGGCTGTGCCCACACAGCTGAGGATGATCACTCAGATTAAAGGGCGGGGGAGTTTCAGAGACCTGCCTAGTTGTTTTAGGTGTGCTGAAGCTTTGGACTGTTTTTCCTGGAGGAGGGTGAGTTTGAAGCAGTTTGTAGCCCTACTAAGAGGGGAGATCAGAGAGTAAGCTTCTTTTTTTTGTGGGCCTGAGTAGAGGTTTCCTGAGGACTGACTCTGAGCAAAATGTGTGAGTGGCTGAACATCCTAAAGTTGGGAGGGGATGGGTGTGTATTTGAGGGGTGGGAGATGGGAAGGGTAGAAATTCCCTTTGCCTGGGGATGAGGGGACACTGAAGGGAAGGGTGCTCATGCTGACCTGGGCCAAGGCTGGGGACAGAGGGCTGTGTTATGTCCCTGTTCAAGGCACTGAGGCATTTTTGTAAATAAATACCATCTGTTTCTGAGTGGGCTTGGCACTCAGTGCTGTTGGACCAGACCTTTGGAGCTCCCTTTGAGCCCAGAGAATGTTGATCCATTGCCTGCTCCAGCCATGGGTCTGGGACACCCTGAGGGCAGCTGTGGGGCAGCCCCAGGGAGGCTGTTCTAAGCTGTGGTGCAGAGAGCACCCCTGCCTCCTTGTGTAATTTGCTCCAGTGATTAATGACAACGGCTGTTTAAAAACCTGGTGCCTCATTTGCAGTCTAAACTTGTCTGGTTACAGGCTCCAGCCAGGGGCTATTTATCTCTGTGTGCAGGCTCTGGAGGTGGGCACCGTGGGGGAAGGGGTAGGCACTCACCACCCGGTGGGGGATGAACCCAGCTATTTTCCCAGTATCTTTTTGGAATCCTTTTCCAGCTGCAGAATCTTGCAGGCATCATGTTGCCCCGTAGAGGAAGAGTTCTCTGCCTTTGCAGAGTCCCACAGGGAAGCCCCAGACTCCAAGGATACTCCAGCAAGATTTGCTTTTGGTGGTGAATTGGGGCTGTCTTTGTCCACACAAAGAGCAAAGGTGCAGAGGGGGTACTGAGAGCTTGTAGGATCTGAGGGTAAAAGCTTAGAAACACAATTGTATCATCTTATCTTCTTGAAAATGGAATCCTGCCTTGTGGTGGTTGGTGGAGGTGCTTGCTGAGTCAGTGAGCTGCAACAGCCCAGGTTCCTCCGGAGCTGGGAAGCAGACACTGAAAGGTCAGCAAATGGGGTCTGTGACACTGTCACCAAATGGGGGGTGTACAAGGACTTTAGACTCAAATTCAGCTGCTGCAGAGAAAGGGAGTCTTGCTGCTGGCTTCCTTCTCAGGGGACTGCCTTTACAGAGCACCCACATCATTCCATGACTGCAAAAACATTCCCCCTGTCTCTAACTGGGGTTCACTGTGCAATTCTCCAAGCTCAGGGCTACCCTGGGTGCTTATGTGTGATGCCAAAATGAGCAGGATGAACGTTCTGAAGCAGGGATTACTTTTTTCACTGGTTACCTTATGAATGAAGCATCTTTATAATTGTATTTTTCCTATTTTGTCTGTGTAACTTCTAGAGTGCAAACGTGGCAGCAGGCGCCAGCTTTTTGGGTGTTTGGGGGGTGCAGTTGGTTCCCCTGGAACTGTCTCTTGGTTGATCAGGTGGATGCAGGGCCTGGTGATGTTTCACGTTTGGGATGGGGGCTCGGGCACCCCGGGTGTGCTCCCTACCTGTGCTCAGACCCCCCTGCTGATGGGGGTAGCCGGACCCCAAGCTGCTGCTGAGCCGGGACTTCCCGTGGTGATGCTGCCGGCTCTGCCCGGGTGACAGCGTCCTGTCCCGGTGGCTTTCGTGCCCATGCGGGGCCGTGGCTCGCCTCCCCCGGCCCGGCTCAGTGCCCTGGGGTGGCCCGGCCGCCTTCACCGACGGGGAGCCCCCTCGCAGCGGGGTCTGCTGTGAGGCCTAGCAAGGGTTAACGCCGAAACCCCACGCCCCCTTTGACGGAGTCGGGCCAACCTCGCCAAATTTGAAAAGGCATCCGGGGCTGAGTGTGCGCCCTGGGCGCAAAGAGCCGCGCTGGCCCCGGACCCCCTGCGCGGGCAGCAGCTGCCGCCGCCGGGGCTCGGCTGGCCGAGGGACGGGGCTTCCCTTTGGGAGCCGGAGCGGCGGTCCCTGTGTCCCGGGCACCTCTGCCCCGTGGTCCCCGGTCCCAGGGGCATCTCCGCGCCGTGGGAACCCGCCGTGACCCCGGCCGGGGGAGGCACGGTGGGGCCCCGCGCCTGCCGTGCGGTGTAAGAGGAGAGAAAAAAAAAAAAAAAAAAGGGGAGGCGGGAGGAAAACCCTGTTCTTGCAAAAATGCAGTTCGCTCTTTTCTTGTCCTGGTGCTGCTGCCTGCATGGATGCGCGCTAGGGACTGGCTTCCTCTATCAATTCCCAGCATCAACCCTGCAGCACAACTACCCAGAGCAGAGCTCGGGCTCGCCGGGCAGCGGCTTCGCCAGTCGCCGGTGAGTAAGACCGGGTCCGCCTCCCCGGCGAGGAGGCTGGGCCCCGCCGGTGACTCCCGAGGGGAGCGAGGGGCACGGCAAAACCGCGGGCAGCGAGCGATTCCCGCGGAGGCTGCGGGGGGCTCTGCGGGCTGGGCTGCCCCATCCGAAATGGGGTGGGGGAGGCTCCCTACCTGCTCGCAACAGCGTCCCTCTCTGGGGTAGGGAGCAACTAGGGAATGAAGGAGCTGAGCTTTGGCAAATGAAACCCGCAAACTCTGCCCTTCCTTGTCTCCCTGGCCTATCGGGGAGGGGAAGGCGGCTTTACCGGCTCCGCGGGGCAGCGTGTCCCCGGAAAGCCTCCTGGACCGGGACGAGGGTGATGCCGGCAGAGGGAACTGTTATAGCCGTCGGCTGCGAGGAAAAACTTCTTCAGCTTAACAAAGGAAAGACCTTAATTACAGCTGTCTATTCAAAAGCTGCAGCTTTTAAAATAGCCGTTTAAAACCAAACTTCCCAGTCTTCTCCTCTCCCCCCAACCGATTTCTTATAAACTTAATGTAAATCAGTTTTGATTTACTGTATCTTGCTGCTTCAGTAGAGCAAACAATTTAGGTTTCTCCCACTTCCCTCTGTTTTCTCTGGGTATTTCTCTAGAGGTGAAACAGCTGTTCAGATGAATGAGCCGCACTGTATAAAGCAAGAGAGTGGCTTAACCTGATTCCAGTTGTTCTTGAATTTCACTTTTTTTTTTTTTTCTCCTGAAATTCCCTTAAATGGGGACTTGGGAATTTAATATTCAGGGCTCGTCCATCCTGTCTCTGCCTCTTTTCCTCCTCCCCTTGCTAATACCTAGTATGCACGCGTTCCGCTGTGGTGGAGGAGAGCTTAGTTTAGCCCTGCTTATTTAGGCTAGGACTGGAGATTAGGCAACGACACGGCAGATTTCCATCCGTGTGTCACAGAATGACAAGAGTGGGCTCTAGCCTTGTGCCTTGCACAGTTCTCACATATGGTGCATATTTCATATCCAAGTGGGGGTGGTTTTGTTTGCTGGCCTGTCAAACAGGCCTCAGTCTGTAGGGGGTGTGATGTTAAACTACAGTAACTGTCAAAGAGTTTGAAATGGCAGAAAATTATAGGAGAGTAATGGGATAAACCTATCCCAGCTGGATCCGTTCCAAGGTACCCCCTTCCCAAAGCACGAGCTGCAATGAGAACCACATGTCATTTGTCTTACATATCTATTAGCCTGCAGATCTTTGTTCAGAGCTACCACGCTTACATGAGTGCAGGCTGTGTCTCTGCTCACCAAAGGCCTTCCCCAATTCACACTCTTGCATGATTTTCCCATGCCTCAGTTGTTTGGATAGCTGATCCTTTGTCAGGGGAACGTGTCCCTCTCCAAGTCTATAAAGTGTTGTATAAAACCATCTAAAGCTGATTTAAACAATGATGTTGGGAAAGCTGGTAGATTTTTTATTTTGTTGCTTTTTTTTTTGTCAAATGGAACTTTGCCATGTGAGAATCTCCCATCCTAGTTTAAAGCAGAGGGGGGAAATAAAAAAATTGAAGGGTACAAAAAATCTCTGCTGGATGTTTTAAAATAAAAATTCAAGTGCTTAGTCAAGTATCACACGTTGAAGCAATCTTTCTGTGTTTTAATTTCCCCTTGAGTGGTGGAGTTTTGTTGTTGGCAGTTGTCTAACAGCTTCACTTTCTGATGGGAAAATCTGTGTGGGAAAACTTTAACCAGCCACGATGGTAGGCCTTTGGGGGGAGCCTCCTGCAGGGTGCAGCTTCAGGTTGGGAGAGTTGTGCTTTTCCGGTTTTAATATGGTGTGGGATAGGAATTCGGGCCTTTTGCTCTGAAGTCTGACATTGATCTATGTGGGCGTGAAGCCTTTTCTCAGGGGACTAAGACTAATATAAACTGTTGTTTACGTTGTTCAGTATCCCTTTTGCTATCTAAACAGTAGCACCTGAATTACGTGAAGCAATAGCAGCTCCATCACAGCAGAGCTCTGCCCTGAAGAGGTTGTGGAGGACACAAGATGGTGGGTAGGGTGATTGCTATTAATAATACTATGTGGCCATTCTTGCTTTCTTTTCTGCAACCTTATCCCTGAGTGCTTTTGCTTTGTCCAGTGACTTCTGACAATTTTCTTGACTACCGCCATCCATGTATAAGCAGGCCAAACCCTTGAAAGTTACTGCTGTAGTTCCATATTTTAGTATGTTGAAGCACATACTGATGTGATGCTCTGCAACTGGTATTTTTCCTTTATGCAAGAGACACCCTATTCCTGCAGTTGTCTTCTTCTGTCTTTGATCAGCAAGTGAAGACATGATTGAGCTGTTTGGGAATCTACTATAATTTTTCTTTTAAATAGCTTGTCATAAAATTTCTCTGAGGGGAGGGAGGAGGAGAAATTGCTGGAATCTTTTGTCTTCCACCTAGAAAATCGTTCAAAACTCAATAGCTGATATAGTTCTTGGTATTTATGGTTGCAGGCTGTCTCAGAGATAGGCTTCTAAGGCTTCAAGGACTGCTGAATACTTTTTCTGCCAGAAAATGAAGGCCCTGAACAGTGTAGAAAGTTCGGGAGTCAGTGGTGGTAGTGGATGGCAATTGTGGAATACTTGTTCTGGTGGAATGTTGCTTGCTTTGTTTCCTTCTTTAAAATGAAAATTCTAGCTTCTGTTTGGCTTCAGTTGACAGATCTTGGTTATTAGACCAATGACACTTGCAGTCTATCTTTGCTTGAACTGCTTTGAACTTCTGTAAGGGCTGTGCCAGTGATAATGACTGAGATTCAAGCAGCACTGTTTGTTGGCAGTGTATAGATTGCAGCAGCTTCATGATTTGGTTTGAAATTCACATTCAGCACATGCATTTCTAACTTGCTACTGTACTTAAGCAATGAGAATGGGGAGTGGGTCTTACCCAAAGCATAAGAATGGAGGGGCTGTCTGCCAAACAGAAATTGTTGTCGTCCAGACTTGGACAGGAGAAGCTTTGTGAACTGAGTTAAGGGAAGTTTATTTCCATGCTGGAACTAGCTTGGTTGTTGCCTACATCTGTGTTAGTTGTCTTTTGAATTGGTGCCCTCCCAGCTTAACTTCTCATCCTATTTTCCTGTACTTTCCAATTAATCGTGCATCAAGTCCTTGTGAATTCAAGTGTAGGAATTAGAAACTTCTGAGACCAGATACAGTCCTTAGACTGGAAACCTCTTTGGATGTGAGGCAGAAGTATCTGAAAGAAAAATCCCAAATGTGAACCGGAAAGCAACGTAGGATGGTAACTCTTTCTTACAGTTAACTTTACAGTAGCATCACAAAAGTCAGCTCAGGTGGATGTGAAGTCCAGCTGTGATAGATAGACCTTCAAAACACTTATGCCTCAGCCTAAAAATTTCTTCCTGTGAACAAATGTTCGAACCATGATGTTACAAATAACATCATTGGATTGCCCAAGAAGGTGTTCTTACCCAGACTATATCGGTAATTACAAAACAGTTTGGTCTCATAGGAAATCCTAGTGCTTGCTACAGAAGTGATTTTTCTTGAGGATAGATATGGACAGGAAAGGAATATTGGTCAATTGAAATCTAGAAGTCCATCTTTTGGTTGCTAGAGGCAGAGGCTTTGATATGGAAGGCCAGGTGGCTTCACCCATTTCTTATAGCCATGTATACATACGTGCCTCAGAGCACAGCCCAAGAGAGACCTAGGTTCCAGTTGTGCCTCTACCAATGGTTCAGTCCCTGCTGGAGGGTAAATCACTTTGCCATTGATTCAGTGGAACAATTAAATGTGCTCTGTGTTTGTATAACTTTCCCCCTCTGGAAAAACCTGAAGCGTTGATGCTTTCAGATGTTTAGGTGATGCTTAAAATATGTTGTCAATTGTTCCTTGAGGCTAGCAGTCCCCTAATAGGTCACTTGGATGAACGGCTTTCAAGAGCAAGAAGTCTGCATGGACCTGTTATAGGTAGATCTGTTCTTTTCAAGAAAGCTGCCCCCGTTCTGCCTGGTCCTACAGTTACACATGTGCTAGGATGGAATTTTGCCTCCCCAAGCCCATTTGAAGGGCTCTGCACAACTGCAGTGCAACAACCTCCAGCCTCTTGGGTGAGGTTTTAGTACTTCTAAATAAGTGTGGGTCTCTTTATGTGCTAGAAGCCTGTTCTTGATATTAAAAGGTGACCTATAAATTGGTGTTCTGATCTATGCAGTATGTCAGAGTGCTTTCAAAACATGTATCTGGAGTTTTCCTAACGGTTGTCTCTCTTTACCAGAGAAAGATGATTTGAACCTGATTTCAGTCCTGAACCTTTTGTGGCTTTTAAGTGGGTGTGGAATATAAAACTATACATATTGGAGAAATGTGGTTCTTTTTCCGTTTACTGACAGGATCTTGCCTTCTGAGTCATTCCCTCCATGGCCTAATAGTCTCTTCATTGCCTGAGGTCTCTGGTTTTCTATGGTTTGCTGTGGACTGTGTGATGATGTCAAGGAAACAAACTGGGATTTGTCATGCTGAGTCTCCACACTAATTCCCCTTTGAAGTGCCCTACCCAGGTAACCAAGAGGTCAGAAGGTCTTAAGCTCATCACCAAACCCTTGAACTCTCCAGTGTTTGTTTCCTGGACTCTGCAGCCATATGATCTTCATCTGACTTACAGGGTTGAGCGTTGTAGCTTCGCAATGCAATTAAAATAGTGATAGTGTAAGGACCTAGCAAGGCTGGAGTGGCTTTGAAATACCAGACGTGACTGTAGTTACTGTGGTAAATTGTATTCATTTAGGAAATCTCCTACTGTCTTGCCTTTCCAGCTGCTTGTGTGAATAATTTCCTCTCATGTAGGTTTCATTTACCGACTTCAGGAAGGAAAAGGGAGCTGGGAGGCAAAGCAATGGGTGGCAGTGAACTTGTTCTCCCCTTGGATAAATTAACAAATGTGTCTTTTTCAATAACCCTTATTCATTCATTTTCTAAAAGCTGAGCTTGTTAGTGTGTTAAAATCCCAGTTGAAATATGTCAGGTTAAAAACTTCACAGCTTTGCTTGGGGGGACCGGTGACACTTGGATCATAGAATATTTACTCACGTCTTTGTTTTATTGGTCTGTGGATTGATAAAGGGGGAAAACGAAGAATGACTTTGAGGTACCTATGAAAGATTGAAAGCACAGAGTGCTCTAGGTCTGCTAGAGTAGAATAATGGACCAGCTACTCGTGCTCTTTCCTGCATTTGACCTCCAGTATGTTTGTATGTAAAGCATAGAATACTTCTGTAGGGTAATACTAAAATTCATCCAACCTCATTTCTGCAATATGTTCAAAGCTCTCAACTCACTTCTAATTTAGAGAACTCACTCTAATTAGAGAGATGTAGATAGTGCTTACATCTACTTTCACTGAGGCATAATGTTTATTTTGAGGCTTTGAGCATAAAGCTAGCCTGTGCCAGTTTAGATATCACAGAGACTCTATTGAAGATCATAGGTGCAAAAGTTAAGAAAAGCATAATGGTGCCCCCCTACTCTGCCCTGGTGGGACCCATCTAGAGCACTGTGTCCAGTTCTGGGGTCCCCAGTTCAAGAAGGACAGGGAACTGCTGGAGAGAGTACAGCAGAGGGCTACAAAGATGATTACGAGCATCACTCTTATGAGGAAAGGATGAGGGACTTGGGTCTTTTTAGTCTGGAGAAGAGAAGGCTGAGGGGAGGAATCTGATCAACACCTATGAATATTTAAAGGGTGGGTGTCAAGGGATGGGGCCAGACTCTTTTCAGTGATGCCCAGTTACAGGACAAGAGGAGACAGGCACAAGTTTGAACAGAAGAAGTTCTATCCAAACGTGAGGAGGAACTTCTTTCCTGTGAGGGATGCAGAGTCATGGAATAGGCTGCCCAGAGAGGTGGTGGAGTCTGTCTTTGGAGACATTCAAAACTCGCCTGGACACGTTGCTGGGCAACCTGCTCTGGGTGGACCTGCTTTGGCAGGGGGTTGGACTGAGTGAGTGATCTCCAGAGGTCCCTTCCAGTCATCATTCTGTGATGACTAATTGGGTTACTGTCCTGCAATTTTTCAACTTCATATGTCCCTTGAATAAAACTAAATCTCCCCGTTATCACAACGTGGCACTGATCTGAGTTACAGTCCTTAATACTACTACAGAAAAGACCAAGGGTGGGAATTGCAATATTGTTCCTTCTTGTTGTTCCTTAGCTCCTTTTTAGGAAGAAACAATTGTTTGTTCACTTGCGATTTATTGCATGGAATAACATGGTTTAGATGTTTTGGCTGGTTTTGACAAGTTTAATTTTTTCCTTCTCTTGGAAATGAACAGATGTGCAAGTAAAGAGTGTGCTTGGGTGAAAGTGTTGCCTGCAATGTGTAGGCCTGGCTATCTGAAAATAGTTGAGTCTTTTTGAGAAGACCAACAAATAAGTTATTTCACTTTTGAGATTCCTTTTCAGCTTCCAAAGCAGGGAAATCATATCTCTGGCAAAGAAAAATAACTCTATCTGTTTAGAAATGGCTTTCACTCAGAGGCCCACACAATGAATGCTACTAAAGGCAGGTTCAGAGTGTTTTGTGTTTGGAACAGATCAGTCTCCTCTTACATATCTGTGTGGCTTAGCAGGAAAGGGAATCTGCCACTTAAAATCATAGTAGTTGATTTTGAAACCTCTTTGAAGTTGAGAAGGTATCTGTGAGGTTCTCTTACGTAGGACTGTTCCCTTGACTTCTCTGTGGTCTGCTGCAATCTCTGGTCTGTCCTGTGGGAGCTGAGTAAGTCAGTCGTTATCCAGCCACCTTCCTTTGTGCTGAGTGAACAAACTCATCATCTGTCAAAACTTTAAAGCTAATATGAAGTACCAATGCATCTATTCATGTCCAATTTTGACATCAGGTTATGTAGTCAGATGTCTTTTTAATTGCTTCCAACTTTTTCTGCCCCTAGGAACTGGGTGGAAGTGATGTTCTTTGCAGTATTTGGACTAGATATAGGCATTTGTTCACTCAGAACATCTTAGAAATGCCGGTGCAATGAAATAATGAGGCAGGGGAATATCCCTCTGCATGTGGTCGTGTAACCAAGTTGTACTGAGTCCAGTCCTGTGTCTGCTGGGTGTCCCCCCGCCTTTTTTGTGTCTATAAAGGGGAGTTGGTTTTGACTTTGAGATGGATGAGACTCTTGATTCCTGCTCTCTACTTTTCAATGGAATGAAGAGGTACATGTGTTGGGAAGAGTGCAGTGTAGAAGGTGTAGAAGCGAAGAAGGCAGTGTAGTCAGAGGTGTTTTATGAGAGAGATCTCTTTCATGTGAGGACAGTTTTAGGGGTGGACCCCACAGAAGAGAGGAAGAGGGTGCAGCAAATGCAATTGGAGAACTGAAGTATGAAGGTTACTGGTCTCCTGTTCTGTGTGAGAAGCTGGAATAGGATGGTCCTTACCCCATGTGTCTTGGATGTTAGAGCTGTTTAGGACTAAGAAAAGGCAGCAGCATAGGTGCTAAATGAGCTAAATACTCCTGTTGCCTTGACCTTGTGAGATGAGTTGCTCAACAAAGGCACTGCACAAAAACTTCCCTTCTCTTCTTCGCTTATTTTGTGCCCTGGGTCAATCAACATCTGCTTTTTCCCCAAAGGACTTTTCTTATTTAGCCGTTCAAAAGCGTGGTGCTGGGAGCTCTCAGCTTGGTCTGAAATGCTTCTTCTCATCATGAAAAGGCTCGGGGCAGATGGGCTGCTGCGGCGGTTGGGATGACATAACGTCTCTGCACCGAGGCTCCCATTGGCCTAGTGCTGTGGTGCTTGGTGGGGTGTGGTAGCCCTGAACGGAAGGGCAGACATTTCTTTTTTGCTGTGTTCTGCTTAGCCCTTATTAAACTCAGATGTTTCTAACCCCTTCCTCCAGGCTCTCATTATTGCTGTAAACACAGCAGAGCACAGGGAGCTTTTTCAAATCCTCATTTGAGGCAGCAACGGGTGACAGCTCTACCAACAGCTCTCCAGTGGGCTTGTGTGTGAAGGGGGGTTGGTGTGAATTTAACACTCCAACCCAAGGGAGATTTTGCTTGTGTTTTCCTTAAAGAAAATGACTTTTTTTTTTCTTAATCTGATGCCACTTCTCTTCCTCCTGCCTTAGGTTGCTTGGCTTCCTGGCTTGCTTCTTGCTTTGATTCCCTCCTCTTCTTCTGCAGAACTGGTCTGGTTTCTGCCACTGTGCTCAATGTGGGCTGTCTGGCTGCTTGTGTCATCACTGTATCTTGTGCAAACTTTGAATTGTTTGTGTTTTCAGGTGGCAAAGAAAGTGATACCAGCTAAAATAAGGTTTCTGTTGCTGTGCTAGGGTGACTGGAAAAGGCTCTCCTAGAAGAAAACACCTACAGAGCCATCGGAAGCTCTGTATCTCAGCTGTACCTGTTCCAGATTTACTGTGTGGCTCTGTCAGAAAGTTATTTTTCAGCTTTCTGTGAAGGGAGAAGAGAGGAGAGAGTGCCATGGTAACAGAATCTTAGATGCTTCCTACCTATAAACCGCACTTACAAGGATTCGTATGTTCCCCTGAAGGGGAATTGTGTTATCTCTAAATATAAGCCATTAACTTTGAAGTGTAACCAGGTTATTAATAACCTTCTTATACGCAATTCTCCAAAGACTATATCCTTTGCAAATCTACTTAGGAGTCTCAAATATCTGTCCATTTAATATTATTCTTTTTTTTTTGAACTGAAAAATTCTTGGCCTGGTGAGGTATTAGGGCTGATTTGTGCATGCCATCTTGCAGAGATCCTGCAAGATCTCTGTGAGATCATCTGTATGATTTGTTCTTGTGACATTTTTGCATCTACCTCTAGTCTTGGGTGTCTTGTTGTAAACTGAGCTGTTTGGTTCTGAACTGTCAGGATATAAGCTGGATGTTATCATTGCCATTTCGATGGTTTATTTTGTCATTGGATGCTAGATTTTCCTTTTGGAAATCATGGCTGTCCTAGGGCATTGGAAGATGAGGTACTGTGTTCAAGGCTCTTGAAGTCTGGTCCCTTGCATCTCTGGCTTAGTTTAAATTATCCTTCAAGAATTTCTGATGCATGGGAGGTACAAAGAGGCTTTGAGAAGCTCATTTGGTACTCTACATCCCCAAGCAAACCTTGATTTAATTTAATTAATGATCATTGCAGCTTTGAGGTGAACATTTTATGCTGCTTTTAAAGAACTTTAAGCTAAAATGGCAGTGATCTTGAGAATTGAGTTGTCAGCTTGTGTCTGTCACTGGCACTAGAAGTACAGGACAGAGAAAATCTGATATGCTTAAGCTTCAGTGTTTCAACATGGCAAACCCCACTAACCTAAACACTGAGGGGGGAACTGCATTCTTTGCTATGCCTAATCTCTGTATTTTGTTAAACATGCATTCCTGCCAGAACTTTATTGGACAGAACAATAGTGACCAGCTGGGCAAGTGACCCTGGCTTTTCTGGTCGGCAGAGGAATTCGGCATCTGAGGAGTTCAGATTCTTATGTGCAGCTTAAAGTGATCTGGATTTAGTTGCTTTTAATTATCAGCTGGCTGATTCATAAGGCTTTGTTTTCCACCCTTTTTCCCAAGAAAAAGACCATTCCCTTAAATGTTCAGTGTATATTCTATAGAGCAACACAAAGTCTGGGAACTGAGACTTGCAAGTTGTCTCTCTCTCTTTTCTTTCTCCTAAATTAAATGGGAATAGTAATACTTCCCTTAATGTAAGGGGAGGCTCTGGGGAGTGTTTCGTGAAGGTGTGGTTAGATCTTGGAGGGAAAGCTGCAAAATCCAAAGTATTGTATATGGATATATGCAGAAGTTTATAATAAATCTATGAATGATAATACTTGGCACTTGTATAAACTTTCACTCTTAGAGAATAGAGGTGGTTGTGCTCCCTGTTTAATGCACCTCTTTGAGCCTGGATGACTGAAATTAGTCTTTGGGAGTTAGTCTTTGCCTGACCTGTGCAGAGGAGGATTTAGTTTGGAGGGCAAGGTGAGAGATGGGAGCAGGAGGTGCTGAGCTGGGGCAGGCTGGATGGAAGAGCAGCAAAGGGTTGGGTGATGGCACAACCTGTGGTGCTTTCCTTTCCATAATTCCCCCGAGTTGGGGAGTTTCCCCAACTCCCTTTCACACACTGGGAGTGTGTGGGAGGCAGAATGTGTAACACATACATAGAAACAGCAGTGGGGTCAGTGCAAAAATGCCAGCAACGATGGGTGCTACCAAATTCACAGAAAGAGTGGTCAGACACTGGAATAGGCTGCCCGGGGAGGTGGTTGAGTCACCATCCTTGGATGAGTTTGAGTTGTTCAGATGTGGTATTGGGGGATATGGTGTAGGGGAGAACATTGTAGAGTAGGGTAGATGGTTGGACTCGATGATCCCAAGGGTCTTTTTCAACCTAGATGATTCCATGATACCAGTCTTTGAGCAAAGGCAGGTCTGGGTTGTGATGTTGCAAACTTTCTCCATTCCCATGCAGCATTTGATGTACAGCAGAGAGCAAAAAGGCAAATTGGCTCTGTAGGATGTTACAGCACTTGGCTTAATGCTGCTGTAAATCAGAGTAACCTGCAGAAAAATATACATTCTCCCTGCAGTGTATTTCAGGATACAGCACTGAGCCAAATGGTTTAAACTATTGCACAGTAAAATGCTGTCTCTTGGACCACTGTTACTGGAAGTCACTAATGTATATCACAAGTGATACAAAAATTTTGGATGACAAAGTTGTAGGAATTCTTAAGCTATAGACCTGCGGATAAGCTTTGAATGAGTGTGCATTGCAAGCAGAAATAATAGGATCCCATTTTGCCAAGCACCAGAAAAATCCTTGAGTCCTGATAGTGTAATTAAAAGTCTGCTAAAACCCTTTCAAGACCTTTGCAACAAACCCATTGGAAATTTATTGCAAGCACCACAGCAACATACTCGTTTTCTTGGGTAATATCCCTTGAAACAATCAAGCTCTAACCACTTGGCAGGCCCTGACAAACATAATTATTGGCTTCTGAACTAGAAGATTTTCAAAGCAGCTTCTACAAATGACTATAAAACTTTGCTGAAAGCAAACTTTCAGCTCCCAGATACACAGCAACTCCTCCAAAAAGGTAACCTTTGGGAAGATGAGGGTGAAGCTGTAACTGTCTGCACTGGGTGGGAAGGAAGGAGAGAAGTAGGAATGTGGAAATGGTAAGAATCATCACAACTTGTCTCTTGAGCTGAATTCAACTAGAATCTTGATTGGTTTGTATTGGCCACTTTGGCTGATGTCCTGGTTGAGCCTGGGAGTTGCCTTGTCCTATCTGTGTCTGGCTTATTGATTTGTATGAGAGTCTCTGAGGCCTGTGGAGGCAAGGCTCACTTTGCAGGGCACTTCCATAAACTCTGATGTGTGTGGTTGTGTTCTGGTTTGTTGGGTTTTTTTGTTTGTTAGTTTTTCATTTCATTTACAAAAGAAAAACACCAAACCCCATGTGAGTGTTTGACTGGAAATGCACATTCTCCACCTGGCCTGTGGCTCAGACATTGCTAATAGTAATTGGATAAGTGAATAGGCTGTTCCCATGGACATATCAACAGCGAGAGGAAACAGGTCAGTAGTTCTGTCACTCCCTGCTCTGAGGTTCAAGCAACCTTTTTGATTTGTGCATGTGAGAGTGGTTTCAACTAAAACTTGTACCAAATTTCTTCTGCTGCAAGAAGTATGTGACATGAGTCTGTCACAGCCATTTAATTTGAGATTCAGTACTGATGGATTCAGTGACTTGGCTGGTGTGTGGCATCCCTAGATGTGTTCTTGGAAATGGATTAAGACAGCGCTGTTGTGATGGCAGCTGCTGTCTTTGCTTGCAGGCTTGGCTGGATTTGGCATCATCTTTGAGGCACCACATGTAAAAATTTCTCCAATCCTCACTGAAAGGTGTAAAGGAAAACTCTCATGGATGTGTGTATGAGGGAGAAAAAGCACAAGCAAGTCTTAGCTGTGGTGTGTGAAGGCTGTTTGTGTATTTAGCGTAATAATAAACTGTAGACTGTTTGCTCAACAGTTGTGTGTCACTCACAGGCTTACTGGTTTGCCCACAGAAAATAAAGCAGCAGTATGCTGTTCTTCCCAAACTGCAAAAAGGTAGCAGAAATACAGAATAACTGTCACTCATCAATAAAATTCAGGTCACAACTACCTGTTTTTATCAAATGTTTATCTTCCATGCTTTCCTTTGTATCACTCTTGGTGCCCTGAATGTTCTGGTTTTGAAGAAATCTGTGTAAATAGGAGAGAAGAAAAGAAAAAAAAAATTGTCTTTAATAGCTTTGCCTTGAATTTGCCACAAGCTTTTGTAAGTCATATGTGTCTAAAATGTGATGTGGGTGTATCCAGTGTCAGTCCCTGCCTCTGCATTCACAGATTGAGACCCTTCTCCCCAATAACTCTAGGCATTCCCAGCGAGGGAGGCCTGGGAAGCCTTTGCTTTAGGAGGCTGGATCATTTGTATGCATCAGTTTGCACCCTCACCAAATTTGTGGTTAAAATGCTGTTGTGGAGTTTTCTGCTCTGCTTTGATAGAGCCATCTGAGTTGCCCTGCCCTTTTGTATTTGGCAGGTAGCTTTATACTTCAACAGGACCCAAAAAGCCCTATCACTCCCCAATTAATGGATTTTGCAATACTTACAATTCCTCACAGAACAGGGCAGGAAATCTTTTTGGCTCAGTGTGTGTATCTCTCCTTCAGACCTCCTGCTGTCCCCTTGCTCTTGCTCAGTGCTGCTTTCTCCCCATCCGGTTTCCCATATGTGTATTCAGGAATGTTTCAAGACAGTGTTATCATTCCGAAGGAATCTACTGTGCGTGCATGGGCTAAGGAGGGTTTTTTTTTTCAGCTGTTATTACTTGGCCAAATCAAACCCATTTTCCACCTGGATACTGAAATGTAGATCTTCTCCCTCAAGACCATCTCCCTTCCAAATAGAGGCTTCCAAAGCACCGAGGCACTAAAAGCGGTTTCTTAGATTGCTCAAGAATTTTTTAATAATAGAGAAAGGTGTTAGTGTTTCTGTTCACAAGAGAAAGGCCTTCTTTTTTTAAGATTTTTTGTTTTTCTAATGAACAAACTGGATCACAGCAAGGTTTAAAGGGAGAATAAAAATAATTGTTCTTGGCTAGGAATAAGGGATGGAGACTGATTCCAAAACCAGTGAAAGCGTAGGAAGATGTGTTAAAAGCAGAAGAAACTTTAAAAGTAAAAATAGGTAGGTAAGCACTTTGTTTCTAGATGTCTTTGTACAGCCTATTCTATAGACAGCTATCAAAGAGTGGGTTCTGTGTGACTGAAACATCAGCTAAGAGGGAGTTTAAAACTTGAGGAGGCAATACAGAGTGTTGGCCAGCAGGGGCTTGGGACTACTGTGTGCAGAAGGGCTGCTGTACAGCAGATGCTGTGTAGTTGCTTTTATGGCATTGGATGGATGCAGTTGGCAGCGTGCAAGAGTGGGAGCCTGGAGAAAGGGGGAAAGAAGGTTCCTGGTGTCACAGTTTGTGTGCCTGTAACTACCACATCTGAGTTGTTATGTTCATGTGGAGCTTTGAGTGAGGCTTCTGCTTTGTGCAAAGAAAGCACTGTGACAGGGCTTGTGACGGGCAACTGGGAAGTGTTTTAGGGCTATTTGTTACTGCATTTAGATAGACGTTGGGAATGACTGGCTTGAGAGGGAGGTGAGGATGGGAAAGATGTGGTCACCTAACCACCTACGGGTGTGGGTGTTAGTAAACTAGCAATACCCTCTATGACACTACAGATGATTTTTGAGAGTTTTAGGCTGTGCAAGTAGGAATTTATGAACCTTAAAGCTATTGAGACACCCTTCTGCCTTAGCTCACTGTCTCTGGTCTTTCTCTCAACATGCACTAGAATCAGAAATGACTGTTGTAAAGGGCAAATTCAGCTCTCTGATCACACAACAGATCTTAGTTTTGATGTTCCTACTTCCCTACACATGAAACTCCCATGGGTGTGACTGGAACAATAGGATTATTTTCCAAATTATTTTTTATTGTAGTAACGCCCAGGATAGCCTTGTGCCAGACATGGCAGACATGGAATAAAAACTTTTCATTTTAAATAGCAAATTAACACGCAGGCTTTGAGTTTTGTTTTTCGGGCTGATTAACGCTTTGAATACCCAGGCAGAGAGGTTTTGCAGGGCTTTGCTTTTCCTGAACTGCAGCCTTGTGTGGCTCATCTTAGGGATCTCTGAGCTGGGCAAGTAAAAGACAGCCTGCTTTATTTAGTATTCAGAATGACCTGATGTAACACTAGAGCAGTTACTGGACAAAAGTGCTTTGCTCTTGGATAATGGGCATGTTGGTAGGGTACAGCTTTCCCCAAAAAACCTTCCTGGAGCACTAGCAGCAGCCTTGTCCTAGGCCTGATGCAAACGCTGGCTGATGGGTACCTGAACTTCGCTTGCCTCACTGAGCGGCTAATCTGACAAATCAGAAAGGGAGAAGAGGAATTGTTGATCTAAAAGCAAGATAAGTAGATGGATTTGTCTAGATTGACTTATTATTTCTAATCACCTCCTGCAGCATTGGAGACATTAGAAAGCAGTAGGTTTCTCTTGCATTTGAGGAAGAAAGGCTGTTTCTTTTGCAGTTTCAATGATGATGATGTTCCATCTGGCTCTTTGTGTAGCCATCATCTGAAACAGAAGTGACACAGAGTAAAGCTGAGCCTGCACACTTCCTGCAGCTTCACTCTGCCCTGCTCGTGAGGTCCCCTTGCCTCATGAAATCTAGTTCCTAACAATGATGGGCAACCACATGGTAGATACCTACTCTAGGGAGGTCTGCTGCATAGTTCCTTGGATACCAGAGCCCACAACCTGCTTTACAAATTGCTGAGCAAATTGAAGACCTACACTGAATGAAATGATTGTGATACACCACAGAAGGGAAGACAAATGGACAAAGAGCTCTGGGTTCTGCTAACCTTGCTCAGCTATCTGTACAGGCACTGACAGTTGCATCCTAACACTTGTGAATCTAAAGGTGGTGCTTTCATCTGCTTTTCAATGCATTTTGCGCCCACAGGACACTGCTCTGAGTATTAAGGTAACTCAGGAAAGCAAATCTGTATTCCCTTAAAGAGAAAAAGCAATGTTTTGTCTCTGGGAGCTCCTTTTATGCATATATTTTTATAGCTATTAAAAGATTGTACCTGTCTCCAATGACAGTAATGTCTCTACTGGTCAGCATGTACCTGAAATACATGTTACATGGGACGATTAACATACAATTAATAAGCAATGGCTTGATGGTGCCATCCTCATTTTTTTTTTCTTTGATACACTCAGTGGTCTCTTTTTGACATTGCCTTTTGTTCTTGTTGTAATTTGTGGGGTTTGATTCCAGTATAATGCTAATGAGAAACACTGCTTCATTTAGGCAAAGTCCTTGTGTTCCTGTCATGCATGTGGCTTTCATTGCTGCTGGTAAGTGCTGTGAGTTTGGCAACGGAGGGCTCAATGTGAGGCACAAAGATGCACATTGTACAGAGCTCTATAAGCAAATAAAAATAAATTCAGGAGGGGACCTTGTTCACTCCTTGCAGACACTGTTGATGCGTGTGGATACAGGCCTTGTAGGGCTAAGTAAGTGATTTGAAGGAGATGCTGAAAGCCAGCAGGAGCTTGATTTGTCTGTTTTGGAGGACACAAATTGTGTAAAGTGTTGTTTTGTTATGATGTAATGTAGCAAGGGGAATTAAAGACAGCTACGGATAATGACTTTATGGTTGGTGGAGGAGACTCTGCAGCCACAACAGGAGCACTAGTAAAGCACAGGATGCTGTTATGGGGATCCTGACATGTTATACTAGTTTTCTTAATGTTTTTCTCTCCACAAAGGTTTTGAGGACAAGCAGACAATCAGTGTCCTGGTTTTCAACTTAAAATTCCACCTCCTGCTAATTCAAATTAGAGTTTAATTCTGAATAAACTTATGTTGGCGTAAATTTAGAAGTACAGACTTTTATCAAAGGTAGTCCTGCCCTTTAATAAAGATTGGGGCTACTGTCCTCAACTAAAGCAGCTCTAGATCAGATCTTCAGAGGAGGACAATAGTCAAGTGCCAAATGTCATCTCTGAACATGGGGATATTTTGGACAAACAGTTAATGTTCCAAATCCCAGCTCCATACTTTCAATCAAGGTCCTAAGGATGTTTTTTTTTCCCTTGACCTCACCCCTCCCTTCAAGGTTAGGCTTTCTAGTAACGAATAAACCAGTACTATGGAGGTATTGGGAATATGAAGGTAGGAGACCTACCCACAACCAGGTTATCCAGCTGTGCAAAAATGTTTAGACTCAGGTCTAAACAAGGAGCTTTTATGTTGCAAAAAATACATACTTGGTTGTAATTGTGCCTGATTTCCACGCTGCATAGATATTGAATACCAAATTCCATCAAGTCAGTCTAATTTAACAAAGACAGGTTCCATGGATATTTTGGTATGTTTCCTCTTTCCTCTCTCTGTGAACACTGGAAACCACTGTCTTCTCATTGATTGTGATAAGCTTGGGGGAGTGAGTGGCAAATAGAAGAATGCCTGTAAAAGCAAAGCACTTCAAAGGAGTCGACTCCCCTTTTATTTCTGAGCACTCTTAATTCATTTTCTTGGACTAACTTAATTCATTTTCACAATGAAGGTAATTATGGCTCAGGTCAACCATATTTATTTTTTGATTCAGTTGGAACACACCACTAGCACACTGAGGAGCTGAGTAGTGGGTATAAATCAGAGAGATTTTATCTTAGAGAAATACTCCTTGTGCCTTCTCACCCTTTTCCCCTTCTCACCTCTTTCCTCTTATGTATAAACAGATACGTAGGCACAGAGGTGCATGTATTGAACGTGATTTATTTCTAACATTACCTGGCTGCTCAACCTCTTTTTAAGCCCTCATCTGCCTTTGTTATATTCTGCATTTATATGAGTGTTGATCTACTGTACAAATGAATCAAGAGTGTTTAATAGATGAGTGCTATCATCTTCAGAGCTCCTCCTTCGTTAGTTACAGCCGTTGGAAGGTGCCTTGTGAATGAGGTGGGGGATTGGAAGAGAAGAGGAATGGTCTCATGGCTGAAGAAGCTGAATGTTGCTCTGGGGAGCTGGATTCCCTCCTTGTCTCTGAAAAAGAGTTGTACCCGTGGCTCCATGCTATTTGGCTATTCTGCTTCTAGGCTTTTAATAATTACAGTAGGGAGAGGTTTTTCCCTTAACCCCAGTAACTTCAATGGCTGCAGAAGGATGAGGCAAAATTTTGTGCAGTTTCTTATGAGTTGAAGTGAGTTCAGCCCTCGAGGTAATGCTGTTTGGAAGGTCAACCATACACACAACAAAGCAAGGAAAGCACAGTTAAATGTGCTTGGCTGCAGAACTTGCTGAAGATTAAAGCTCTTGTGCAGACTGAACTGTGTTTTCCTCCTAAGGTAAAGATTCCTCTAGGACTAAACTCCCTCCAGCAGTCCCTGATAATCCACTTTGTGTGGGAAAACTTCAGACTGTTATTGGCAACTGAGTATTTGAAGTACACTAAGCACAGAACGTATTGCCCCCTGGGGAAGGGTTATGCTGTTGGGAGGTACCTAGATAAATTGTCCCATCTTTTCCTGCTAGCCAGAACTTTACTTTTATGGCCACTTGTTTCAAACTCTTATGGGGTGGAGGTGGTGTGGTGTGTGCAGAAAGATTGGGGTTTCTTCCAGTCTTTGTCTGACCAACATAGCCAAGTGGGAGACCTGGAACTTGTCTTATTCCTGTTCGTGCCTCTGGCTCTGCTGCTTCAAATGGCTGCTGCTGTCTGGCTTCAGAAACACCAACAGTCTTCCAGTTTTATTCATTTCCCAAAATGAATGGACTGTTACAAAGATTTTTCTCCCTTTTTCACAGGAGTCAGGGTAACCTCTATTAGTGACTCTGAAGTACTCAGTGGGAGTAAGGCATGCGTAAAACATCAATATTGACAAGATTTCTGTGGCTTGTGATGTCTTCTGACTTGCAGACCCCTTAAAACTTTGTGATGGAAGAGCAGACTCTGCTTTGAACTGAACTTTGCCACCATAAAGTCGTGTACAGCCACCTCCTCACCCCTGCCAGGTGGTCTTTCGTGGATTCCTATAACAATTCTACAGACCTGAATTGATTTATCAACTCTGGACATTGTAGTATTATGGAGACTGGTGCTCACAGCTGAATTTTGTAGTTGGCTCTTTGCTGGACAATAAGTTGAATGACAGCCAGCCTTGGATCCTAAAACTTAGTTATCTAGGGAGAGCATGAATAGGGTCAAGAAGAGGAGAAACTTAAGCCCAGCTTGGTTTTTATCTGAACTTCCCAGTTTCCTTTTTAGTGAGGTCACAGCAGTAAAGAGTGATCTGGTCACAGTCAACTGAATTAGCTGGTAAACTTGATCCTGATGAGAGTCAAAGTATATTCAGGGAGGTGTGTATTTGTGAGTAAGAAGGGAATTTATGTAGTTATGTAGAGCTGGATGGCTTGGGAAGAGTTATCCCAGGGAGCCTGGCAGCCTTTGCATCTGGATTTCTTGGCATGTAGAGGGCAACTTCTCCTGGCCTCAGAGGAGCATATAAATAACCCCTCCTAAGGATGAGCTCCATCACAGAACGTTTGCTGTTCTGGCAAAGCAAAGTGGGATGCTGTACTATTTATACAGAGAAAAGGGCACAGTTTGCTTTCATTGAGTCAGAACAACAACTTTTTCCCAGTGAAAGTCATTGACCTTCTGATTTTATTGAAATTCCTCTCTAGGATTGCAGGGAAATTGATAGCTCCAGTGAAAAATATTATGAGGAATCTTGGGGAAATCTATCTAGCTATCAAAACACTCCTACTGTTTTCCGTGCCCTAAATGTTGATCTCTGCTAAGTATAACACACAGTGTGTTATCCTTATGGAAACAACAAGATAATTCGTGCAGTTTTTGCACAGCAAAAAGCTTTAGGGCAAATCACAAGCATCAGAAATGCCAGCCTTATTAGAGAGTTCTGTAATATTTATTGGAGGCGGCGGGGGGGGGGGGAAGGGGGGGGGTCAGTTCATACCCAAAAACATGCAACAGGTGTTGATGAAACAATTCTGCATATAAAGTCTTATCACCAAACCCCAACTGAAAGAGCTTGCTTCTCTTTTGGCCAGTTAAGTCTTGGTGATTTGAGCTTTTGTGTTGTAGTGTGGGGCATGTGCTTTCATCGGAAGTACTAAAACCACACTAAATCTCCATTTTACTTGGCTCTACAAGAGCATAAATGGCTTTGTTCAGAGTCTAACTGGTAGGGTTGTTTCAACTGGAAGCAAAGAATTTCATCCTGATAAAAACAGTGTGCTCTAAGGCCATGGAGTTGTAGCCACATGTGCAAATCCAGATGGTGAGAAGGTGGGAAGAAGCAGCTTGTTGTCTGTCAGTGTCTTTCTTTCCATAAAATGATTTCTGGCTAGCATGACTAAATTAGTTTAGAGGAACTAACCTCTGATATGTGAGCATGTGGCTCTTCTGGACCTAGTAGTATTTTAGCTTGAGTATTTGTTACCTTTCGCTTCTCCACCCTCTGCTGTCCCTTTTCTCTCTCAGTGTAGGATTACAGGCTGCACAGACATCCCCAAGCCCCAGAGGATGTGCATCCAGGTAAGGCTTTTGATGAGGGGGTGTAGCAGCTTCAGAAAGTTGGTGGGGTGCAGAATGTGGCTTCCTGCTGCTGTCTGCCTGCAGAAACAAAATGCAGCTCCAGCTCTGTGTGTAAGTCCAGCTGCCCTTTGATGTCTTCTCAGCCTGCTCCTGACCTGGAAAGTTGGGTTTTCCTGTTTCCTCCAGTGTCCAGATGCCCAAGGCCAGGCATCACTAGTCTTGCTAAGTCGGCAGAGAGTGAGCAACTCCCTCCCAGGATCTGCTGAGGGAGGAAGGAAGGGTCTCTTTAAGCTCAGAATGGTGGTTTTCAGAGTTTCTCCAAATGGAAGCAAACTATTGAATTTGTTGCTCTAGTTAGCCTGAAAGGTCCACTGTAACCTACACAGTAAATACGGTTGGATATCTGCTGGCATCAGCACTCATATTCCCTTTGGAACAATGTGTTGTCAGCTGTGATCAAGACGTGAGATCTTGGTCTGTAGCCCTGGACTGAAACTGTCTAAATCAGTAGCTTGCAGGCCGTGGTCTGCAGATCCTCAGTTTTCCATGAAAGTCTTCCAAGAATTAAATAGCGTGTGAGAGGAGGGTGTCTCTTTGGGAATGGCTGGGGAAAATGGACCACGTGAGACTTGCCTTTCTAAGCAAAGCAGTAGAAGACCAATTCCATGAGACGCTGCGGGGCATTGTGCTAAATATGCTGGTGATGAGCATGCATGAGATCTGACAGACCCATTCCTAAAGGAGCTGCTATTTGGATCATTTTGTTTGCTTGGTTGGAATATTCTTTTTTTGAATAAGCAGCAATATATTCTCTGCCATCCTGGATGCGTGCCAGTAAAAGTCCTAAACCTTTCTTGCTAGCATCTGTATATAATATAAAGGGTCACTTATAATCTCTGTAAGCCATGATGGGGCCTTTCCTCACGTTGTCTGAAGCCTGCTTGCATTCTGGAGACTGTTTTTGCTGACTTCTGGCTTGCAAAGAGAAATCTTGGGCTGGTTTTGTCTGTCTGTCTTCTTTCTGTCATAGTCCCTGTGCTATTATATTTACAGGGAGTTCCAAGTTATATATCCTAATGCATCTTATAATTAGCTATGTTTCTGTCTTTGTCTCACCTGCTTCTATGCCACAGTAAAAAGCCAAACAACTAAAAGTTGCATTTGTAGGCAAATTATGCTATTTATTGAAAGAGTGTGTTGTTTTGCACTTTTTACTTCTGGGTGGGTACTTTTGTAACCAAACCCTCCCCTCCCTTGGTAAAAAGGGAAGTAGGGAAATCTGTGTTCATGATGGATTATCTGAGTATCTTTGGGGTCTGACCATCTCATTTTTTGCCCTTGTGATCCATGCTGAAGTGGCTGTGCTTTTGAGAAGACTCTGAGACTGCTGAGGTGACAAGTGTTGTGATACTCTTATCACTGTCCTTGCACTCTTGGAGCTCCTGCTGAGGGAGGTAGAAGGTTGTGCCTAGATTTGAGTGAAGGATCTTTTATTTTGCCATGAGCCATCAGTCCTGTTTAGCCTGGCAAACGCAGGCTGATGGCTCCAGGCAAGGAAAGCAATGAATGGAAAGCCTCAGGGAAGCTTCTTGCTCCCTGTAATGGTTGCTTCCTTTTATAACAGGTCCCTGAAAAGGTAATCTGAAGAAATGAACGTGGAAAAGTGTTGGGTTTCTCCCCCAACTGATGAGCAGCCTTTACTTCCAACCAGCCTCCTAAGGCTCTGTTACTTGTAACGAGGCCTGTCCAGCATGTCGAACTTCTAAGAAGGGCTTTTCCAAGGCAGAAATGACAACTTGACCACCGAATTCTTTGGCATGAAGAGATCTATGGACTTGTGAGCGGATTTGTAGAGCAAAGGTGCAAGAGACCTACTCAGATGACAGCACTTTCGGTCTTGCTTGGAAAGAAAAATCTGTGTGCATGTCAGCAGCACCCATTGAATGAAAACCCTGGCAAACCCAGCTTTGTAGGTAGCTTAAAATAATCAATGTTTCTTACCATTTTTGACACAGGCAGCCTGCACAGTGCCACCACCAGATCCACAAATGTAGTGCTGGACTTCCAAGCTGGTTGAAAATAATCCTTGACAGAGCAAGGTGACATTAAATCTAGGTCTATGCAAGGGAAAGCTAAAGATTAAGGGTTAGTTTCCAATTTCTTCTTAGGAATTGCAATTTGGAGCTGCTGTCGTACATTAACCAGAGCAGATAGGCTGCCAGATTCCCTCTGGCAATCACAGAGTCTGCCTCCAACTTTCTGCCTTTCTCTTCTGCATTGTGCAGGGTGTGCAGTGCTGTTTGTCTTTGTTCACCCACCTTCCCACCTCATTTGCCTTCAGGAACATGAAATTCTCTAGTTTCTGCATCAGATATGAATGGTTTTGCTCAGAGTGCAGTTGACTTCTTTGTCTGACACAAGTGAGAAGTGCTTTGTGTGCACTCAAGAAGTGGGACAGGTTGTCTCAGAAGCCCTTCAAAATCAGTGAAATAATCAGTGTAGAATAATCCAGCTCCATACCACGGGAACATCACTTCTTCCCTGATGATGCTGTGATGGGAGAAGGCCCGAGGGAGACACATACAAGTAACATAGCATTAAAGCATAGCATGTGTATATAAATAATTGATTTATTTGGATTTCATTGATAAGTCAGAAAAATGGCCCTAACATGAGGGGAGACACTCCAGTCTTTGACAATTATGCTCTGTTTTAAAATGTTCAGTAACTTTATGCTGAATTTGTTAGTATCCATGTCCCTTCATGCTCTTGTGTGTGTACTGCTGCTTCGTTCCTCTCTTGTGGTGGGACCAATTCCTTTCCTCATTGCATGTTAATGAGAAGTTTTGGTTTTCGTAATTTCAGGACATATGCTTCTGCCATTATCCTGTCAGGTTCTGTATATGTGTAGTTTGTTTTGCTTGACACGAAATGCTCTTGCCTGGAGGCTTGTGCAGAAGTGCCGTCCTTCTGATGGCTGTCACTGTGCTAAAAACATGTTTAAGGTAGATCATACAGAGTTGGGCACCTCTTGTACTTATCCTGTCTCATCGCTGCTTTTCCTTCCGTGGTCAACTGGCTGTTCTCATGGCATGAAGAGATCTTATCCAGCAACACATGCCTGAAGAAACCCTATGACTAAGGCTTGGAGAGACAAAATGGCTGATTGAACTATATGCGTATATGAACTTAAAAAGAAAACTTTACTTCGAATTATTTATTTGAAATATTTCGAATTTATTAACTCCTGTCTTTGTTTCTTCTGGTTTTGCTTCCTAAACTTGATAAACCTGATAAAGGACCTGATAAAGGATCTGCTGTCATGTGATCTGAAGCTTCATTAATCTTTTCTTCCCTCCCTGTTTTGCCCTTTGGTTTGATGATGTAGATATTAGTAGAGATATTTGGGTACTGGCACAGTGTCTGCAGGGAGGCTGCATGGCTCTGCCTTGATGCAACTTACGGTCTCGATGGCACTGGGCAGAAAGCCAACCAGTCTCTGGGTGCCCCGGTTTACCCATCTGGCCATAGCCAAAGGTTGGGTGAGCAGCCTGCTGGCCCCAGCTTGCCCATTGTGGTCTGCAGTTCTTGGCTCAGCCACTGGCAATCGTACCTTCTATTCATGGAAATGAGAGTTATCCAGAAAGCAGGGAGTCTCCTGTGGAGATAGGAGGGGAATCCAAAAAGGAAACAAAATATATCAAATGCTCTAAATGGTGAATGCTGGAAAAACTAAACTGCTGTGGGGAAGGTGGGTTAGGGAAGGAGAAGGGGATGTACAGGTGCCTGTTTCCACTGTGCAAGCAGTTTGATTTTTGGTAAGCAAGGCTGGGGAGCCACTGTGGTACTTGAAGGGATCAACTGCACTGGGGGCTCTTGCTGTGAGGAGCCAGGACTCTTCTGCATGTGCAGGGAGTGCTCACACACTTTGTGTGTTTTGGAGCACAAGCTGGTGTCTCCACTTCCCATTAATGGCCCCAGTTCTGATCCCTAGTCAGTAGGAAAGTGGCGCTCAAACTAGTTAACTACACTAAGGTACAAAAGCAAAAATATGAACCAGTGTTCATATTTGATGAACTTGGTGCTTGCAAAGGGAAAAATGAAAATATCCTTTTTCCCCTCTTCAAGCTTGACGCTTTCAGAGAAGATGGAAAAAGGTTTGAGGGTCCTGATTCCCAGGCTGACACTGTGGTTCCTGTCTTCTCATACACCTTAAGTGAGGAGGTCTCTCTCTCTCTGGTTTTATGAGGCAGTGTAATACACTAATCACTCCCTCGCCTGTGGGGGGTTTTTGCCCATTTTTAGCCTGTAACCTCCCCAGGACAGCAATATGACTTGTTTGGCACCCAACTTGTTCGAGCCCTGCTGACAATGAGCTGCTCCACACCAAAAAGCAGAATTCTCCAACTTGAATGTTGTTCAGAATGGCAGGAGGCTGGGGAGCGATACCATAATGAGCAGGATGAAATTAAGACCAGTACAATGGGAACTGCCTATCAGGAGATTGGGAACACTTTTTTTTTTTCCTTTCTTTTTTTTTTTTTCTTCTCTAAAGCCCTATTGTTTATGATAACTAACAGAACTAAATTATGAACTATAAAACTCTGGTCTCAGAGGACTAAGCAAGAGGCGTTACTGGATCTCTTGTGGTTCAGGTTGGCAGAAGCAAGGAATCTTTCTGCAGCTATTGGGAGGAGAGGGTGGGGTGAGAAATGACTGCAAGTTAGGCTTGCTATGGCTGGCAGAACAAACAACCCCACCCCCAGATATTTTGTTTGTTTTTACTGCAGGCTGATATATGTTGGTTCAACTTGCTCTCTTACTGGGGCTAACAGTGTCCTTTTTCTCTGCAGGCATTGGTGTCACTATACAGTTACACGGACAGTTTCCTGCCAAGTGCAGAATGGGTCAGAAACGGTGATCCAGCGAGTTTACCAGAGCTGCCGGTGGCCAGGACCTTGTGCCAACTTAGTGAGGTAAAAATCTTCATGTCTCATGTTGCCCAAATTTTCCTGCACTTCTCATTCCATTGGTGAGCTTTTAAGTACTGCATAGAGGTTTGAGGTCAATGGGTCAATATGATATCCTGCTTCATGGTGGTGAAACTAAAGAATGCTACTGGTGTCAGCTGCAGAGTAATTACACGTGAAGGTAAGTGTAGAATTAAGAACAAATTATGTGGAAGTTTATCTTAGCTTGTAATGCCAGTTTGTACCTTTCCACACAGAAGGCTGCTGCTAGTCGGGTATGAAGCTAAATAAATGTCAAGTCCACCATTGTGCAGTGTGACCCAACAGGGCTAGCAGGGACGTGGGACCAATGTCACCATGTGGCTTGTTGGTATCAAATCCTCACTCCTGGGTCTCTCTTGATCCCACACACTGGAAAGCTTTGATCAAATTCCTTGCAGCTGGTGATGGACTAAGGTAACGTGTGCTGTACGTTTCAGAGTGGAATTTCCTTACGTCACCTCCATCTCAATATCCTTGAGAAAGGATGAAAACACCATGTCCTTCTCCCCAGATAAGAACTAAAGCTTAGAGACAGTGACTTGTCAAAAACTTGTTCTGAGTCTGCTTTGCTTTTCATAGAATCTTAGAATCATACGGGTTTGGAAGGGACCTCTGGAGATCATCTAGTCCAAACCCCTTGCTGGAGTGGTTCTACCTAGAGCACATTGCAGAGGCACTTGTCCAGTTTGGAATGTCTCTAGAGAAGGAGACTCCACCACCTCTCTAGGCAGCCTGTTCCAGGGCTCTACCACTCTCACAGTACAGAAGTTCCTTCTCATGTTTAGGTGGAACTTCTTCTACTCTAGTTTGTGCCTGTTTCCTCTTGTCCTGCCACTGGGCACCGAGAAAAGACCACCCCCATCCTCCTTACACCCTCCCTTTAAGTATTTGTAAGCATTGATCAGATCCCCCCTCAGTCTTCTTTTATTTATGGCCTTGGGACCCACCTACAGTTAAGGAAAAAAAAGCCCCGTGTAAAATAGCTAGCCCTAGCTGCCACCTTTCAATACTTGAAGTGTCTTTGTATTGTTGAGCTTTGCCTTCTCTGAAAGACATTCTCAGAGCAGAATAGTGTTACCCACCCATCTGGGAATTGGTGGGGGAAAAAGCTATTGTGCTCTAAATTTACACCTAGCTTCTATAACAATTTCCCATGTAAACAGGGCCATAATTTAGCTCACAAAGCTTGGTCATTTTATTGTTATTGTTAACAATTCACCCACAGGGCACTGATTGAGGTCCTCTTATACTTGATAACCTAGCCAGCATGTGGTTGAACTACCCACTTAAATACCCAGTGATCCACTTTTCCAGTCTCTTCTTGTGACTCTTCATCTGGAATTCACATTTTCCATGTGGCAGTTACCACACTTGGTTCTCCAGTTTCTACTTGGCCACTGGTCAGTCTAAGTTTTTTCACTTGTAATATATCTGCTTTGGTGTCTCTTTGGTCTTGTTTTATGCAAGGCTGTGGTTGAAACACTTAATATTTTATGCTGTCATGGCCAAACTTCTGTTGAAGCTTTTTAATTTCCCAGACTTTTTACACACATAATTGTCATTAGAAACTCGTGAGCTTTCACCTTGTCTCTTAAACTTGCCAAAAATCTTGCTTATTTTTCCTTGTTAACATAACTGTAGTTTCCTAAGTACCAAACAATTGATCGTGTTACTAGTAAAAATCCTTTTTGTGGGCTTCTGCAGTTACTCATATACATTGATTTTTACATTGTTAATGCAGAGACTTTAGGAGTAATGTCTGCTGTTGTGACCCTGTTATTCATGGAACATTTTCAGTTTCAACTGTAGTTTGGTTCATTTGCCTGACGAATCCAATTGTTTGGAAACAATGCAGAATGGCAGCAGACTTTTCAATTTTTCTTTCCATGTGAAAATATCATGGAAAGAAGCTGGGGTTATTGATATTTAAGATCTCAGCTGGTGAAAGCTCAGCTGACAGGAGCTGCATTTCTGGAAGATTATCACCATGAAGAAACCTACCAGAGAAAATGGAGGATGCCAATGCCCCGTTTCCTTTGCAAGTGAAGCAAACGACTTCCAAGGAAATGACTATGCTGTCTGTCCTCTAATCATGCATTGTATGACATTCTTGCATGAGGTGGAAAAAGACCTCACACTTCTCTTTCCCAATGACCTCCAGAAAAGTGCTGACAAATGCTGGAACCCACCCAGTTATTAACAAAGGTAACTCAGGAGCAGCATGTGCTGGTCTGATTGTTTCCTGTACTGCCATTGGACGAAACGGAGATTTCCAAAAACAAGTAGGAATGAGGTCAAAGCCACTCTGGTCCTGAGAGTTGAGTGAGCTGTTGGATAAGTTATCCCCACCCCAGACATCTTTTATAAGTGGTTGGTTGTTTTCAGCAGCATGTCTGACTTCTGATAATAGAATGAAAAACAGCCACTGAAAATGATGGATCTTGTGACATGTAACTACTGTGGGCAATGTTTGGGAGCCCTGAGTCACCTTGTATCGTTGAGGTCTTATTTCCTGGGCCTACATAGCCAGCACCTAGGGGTCTGTGGATAACTGGCTTTCTCTTGTCTGAGTCAAGCTGAGGTTTTAATTATGTTCTTTTCAATGATGGTTTTTCCCCTCTTTCACCAAAATGAATATTGCCTCTTCTGAAAACACCGGTCTTTCTCCTAATCCAGGGGAATCCCATCTCCTGCTTTCAGGTGAACATTGCCAAGGATAACAATGAGAAAGACAGTCCCCAAAGTCACAAGGCAGTTGAGTTCCTCTTCTATTCAGTTCCTTGCAAGTTGCAGTTCCTTATTTTTCTGCTAAGAAACTGGCTTGTAAGCTTATAAGCTTATACCATTGCCCATACTGTACAAATTTCATCAACAGGTCTCTGAAAATTCCTACACAAAGATGAACAGAGCAGAAAAATCAACTCAGGTGCCCTGTTTTTTTTTTTTTTTTTGCCTGGGAGCTGTCCTGGTTTTCTTGGGAATCTGTTTTTCTCTTGTGCTGAGCATACTGTCTGTGGTGCCGGGCAAAGACAACCCCTCTGTGGGTAGGGGAAATGTTACCTCTTTTGTGTTTCAAACTAACCTCTCCCAAAGAGAGAATGATGGATGTGGTGTGGCAGAACTTGAGCCAGTGGGATTGCCCCTTTGCCACTGTGGCTCTCGCTAACAGCAAAGGACACCTCTAACCATGTCTCATCTCATCTTGCTGCTGTGGGTTTGAAGTCCAGAACCGTTGCAAGCCCTGGTACCTTGCAAGGTCAAGGGATTCATTTCTCAGGGGGACTTTTAAGTAAGAGTATCTTTAGTACATACCTTCAACAGGGAAAAGCAGTGTGACTAGTATCAAATCTGATTTTGTCCTGTCCCAATGCTTTGCAAAACACAGGAGAGGGCTTATGCTAACTTCATGGAAGTGGAATTCCTTGTGTCAGTAAATACCCTCTTTGTCACTACTCCTTGAGCACGTTCCTGTAATATGAAGGAGCTTCTCTATTTTTTTGACTATGGTCCTTAATGATTGCCTGTTGGATTGTTTTATGTGACACGTCCAGCAAAAATGTTTCACAGGGCCAGTGCTTCACTCCCAGCAAACAACAGTGTTTCTATTTCCTCTTTACTTTCTGTGTACCAGTACCTCTGTCTTTTCAGGTTTTCGGGAAGTCTAGCTTCTGGTGATGTCAGGCTTACTCCAGATCTGGTAGTGCCTAGAAATGTTCATGCTCTAGATCTGTGTGGTTTGTGGTTGTTCAGTAATATAAGTATATCTGCTTTCCTCTTGCCAAAAAGACAAATTTAAAAGATCTTCTGGTCTTCTTCCGTTCTTCTCTAGTGAGATTTCTGGTACCTGAGCTTGAAGCAGAGGTACAGCCAGATTCTTATGGTGTTACATTGGACTGTAAGCAATGCAAAAAATGAATTAGCCATTGTCATGATTTTGGTTTTATAGTATTTCTCCCAGCTGTGACTCAAAACAAACTGTTTTCATCTCCCTGTTTACAGGGAGTTAGCCATATCTGGGAGAGCTTTCATTCTGCCAGCACCCGTTATCAGGCTGCTCACTAGCAAAAGGGACGCCAGCCAAAAAAAAAAAAGCATCTCTCACCCTTGTGGTGACAGCTGAGAGGGGCTCTCTGTTAGAGAGAGACTGTACACAAGCAGACATCAGTGTGGCCACACAAGGATTTAATCCATTTCCTGTCTCCCATTCATTCGTGTTATGTTTCTTTCCCTTATTGCACAAACTGCAGCTCAGGGTCAAGCCTTTGACAGAGGAGGATCTGTGAGATCCCCAGCCTAACAGCTTCAGCCCTGTGATGTCCCTGCTGTCTGTTCACTTGCTCTCAGGAAGCTGGCAGCTCTACTTCTTTTGCAGGAGCGTCGTCATCTTGGCTGGGATGGGATGAGCTGCTCTGTTCTTGCCCTCCACCCCAGACTCTTTATTTAGCTTGGGTGCTGAGTTGCTTTGGAGTAGTCTTGGCTGGAGACTTTCCCTCAGCATATCTATTCTTGAACTCTCTCCATTTGTGTAGTGAAGGCTTCGGCATAGGATATGCCTTTGCTTTGTCACGCTACGAAGTGAACAGGCAACTTTCCAGCAGCCTGGCTGAAGCTCCTAGTGTACTTACAAAAATTGCATGCCATTTATCTGTCTGAAGGAAGGGATGAAGTCTCTCACTTGGTGTTTCAATGACAACTTAATCTCAAGGTCTCTGCTGCCTGCATGGTTGCACCCCGCTCTCAGTAAAACCAGGCATCTGAATTGTTACCCTTCTCCTGAGCAATCATTTTGCTGCAGCAGCTGCAGGCCAATCCTGGCATGCTTAGAATGCTAAACCCATTGAAGCCCACAGAGAAGGGTGGTCTCACAGGCCAGGCAAGAATATAAAACTCGCATTCAGTTGCTGGAGCTTTTGTGACTTCCCGTGCCTTGGGTCAAGTGATGTCCCCTCACTTATGAGACAAGAACAGTACTACTTTTGTCTTACTGTTTTTCATGACTTTGAGAATAAGACAATGAGAATAGGACTACTTCTTGCTATACTCTTAATTGGCCAAAATTGCCCCAATTTTGATTAGAGTATTTGTGTATGATTGTTGTGGTGGGCAGTATCTTGGGAGGCAAATGATTGTGAAAAGCCTGGCAGATCAATCACTCTTTACAGTCTTCAGAAGACAAATGTTTTCTGCTTCAAACTGCTCTTGCTGTGAAAATCCCTCTCTCTACTCTGGACCCACACTGCTTTAGATTGTGGCACGATATTCTGATCATCTCCTACTTGGTTCATCCTAGAAAAAGGAATGTTCCCAGCATGGTTGTGTGAGGTTTTTATCCTGCTATTTTTAGCTGTATTCAATGGTCACATAACTATTTCACTCCAGCCTTTGAGTGTCTTGTCTCTGCATCTCATCCTGGCTTTAGAGAATCTGGAGCTTCCCCTGGAAGCCCATAGTTGTCCTGTGTGGGAATGGACTCACCTGGACTCTGCACTTTAGCAAGAGCCATTGGAACCTCAAACATGAAGTTACTCATCTCTCGCTTCAAACATCACTCAAAGTGAGAGAGATGGAAGGGGAGAGCGTTCTTGCAGCACAGCACAGCTGGGCTGTGGTGCCCTTTTATTTTTTCCCTTTCAGTATTGTTGCTGCTTTGGCTTATCTCAGATGTGTTGTGCTTTTGATGATGTTTTTAACATAAGCAGGCTACAGATCTTGCATGGATCATTCTTGCTGTTTGGTGTTTCTGAATGTCGGGTTTTCTTTTTTGTTGTTCGCATTTAAACTGAGCACATTTGTGCTCCCAGAGGGATTTTACAAGCTATTTTGCAGAATAACAAAGAAGGAATTCTGTGGGCTCATCCATTTTGGTCTTCTTTGCTTTTGAAGACTCTATTGCTACAGGGTCAGTAAGAGAAGTTGGGGATCTGTCACCCAGGAGGTTGGCCTGTAGCTGGTGTTTCTCCTCAGTTTCAGAAGTAGTAATGCCACAGGGAAATCCTTCTCTTTCTTTCCAGTCAATTGAATAATAAATCCCAGAGCTTATTCCAGTGCATTAGGGTTGCTATTTGAAGTCCTGTTATACACAAACTGGTTTGTGTTTAATTCCCTTATTTTTCTCCATGATACAGAGTCACGTGCTTGGAAAAAGATGCCTGCTCTCCCATCCACGAATGGGATATAAATATAGGATGAACAGTGACCCTGGGAACAGGATAGATGGAGGCTCTGGATGTGTAAGGGATTAGAACTGTGGCATAAAGATGTGTCCTCAGGTCTAGGAACAATGTGGGTGGCTGTGCTTTGAGAAAGGGACCTGTGTGCTGCTGGCTGGGCACAGGTAGAGGACCATCTGCTTTGTAGATTGTGCATAGGTGCAGGTGTCCTCAGGCTGCTCATTGAAAGCTTTTGATCTTGCCCAGACGTGCTGTCTGAGCAATCTTCCTCCTTGCTGATAGGAGGAATAGAGCAATCTTCCTCCTTGCTCTATGATAGCACTGACATCTAATTGTTAATAAAAACAGGAGCTGATCATTAATCTGGCGTAGAAACATCTTTCTCTGTGTCCTTTGTCATCTTTGAGGGAGACCAAGAGACTGTAAGGTATTGTTCTGTACAACTTGGAATGGGAGATTTATAAGTTTCCATTTTCTGGCTTTTAGGATCTTGATAAGTTGTGCAAACCAGACACACTCAGAGCTTAACACAATCCTCTTCCTCCTCTTTGGCAAAGGCAGGACATATACAATGGTCTCCAACACTCCTGCAGCTGCAGGTTTTTGGTTTTGTTCGGTGTCTGCAGGAGCATATTTGAAACTCCTGATTACATTCTTCTCCAGGGAACCACTGCCTTTGTGCTAGCGAAGCTGGAAGGGCTGAGGCTGCAGGAAAAAAGGGAGCACAGGTCTGATTCACGGAGTGATGGAGTCATGGTCTCTGCCATGCTTGTGAGTCCAAACACGATGGCAAAGGTACTCCTCCTTCCTGCATCAACTGTGGCACTGGTTTGAGGTGATCTTATTTTATCTGTATTCCATAGAGAAGGTGCCTGGTGTAATCAGTATCTGGTAGGCTTTAGGAGGATAGTTGTGATGGTCTGTCTGGAGTGGGGATCGCGGTGTTGAGAGCCAAATGTGTTCTTGAAAGCTTCTGAGAAATGGACCCTCTATGTATACCCACAGGATACTTTTTATTATGTCACTTCTTGCCCAGCTCTTTCCAACCTTCCTTCTTTCCAGGGCAGTGAAGTACTTCAAGATTCAGCTACTTAATCTGACATATTTGAAGTATGATTTCAGACCATCCTGATTTTCTGTGGGGAATTTAAGATTCTTGGCATGTCTGTATATCAGGGCATAGGTACCAAAAATTAGAGGAACTACAATGAGCATTGTTCTGGTTGTCTTTTAATGCAGAGATAGCACTTAGTTATAGTAGATGTATTGTCCCCATTTGAAAGAAAATGTGCCAGAAAAGACGCCAGTTATATGTACAGGGTTGGATAGGGTCGATAGGTGACTTCATTGCCATGACAGTAATAAGTAAAAGAAAACTTAGATTCCTTGGTTTCCAGATTCTTTGCCAGTCAAAAAGGCAAGTTCATTCCTCTGGTTATCTTGAAACCCACCAAAACCCAATGATGTTAGAAATAGAATAAAAATAAATAGAAGCCTCAGAAGGTCACCAAGGTCTCCTCAGGCACAAACTGCAATGGCTGAATGAATCACACTAACAAAACCATCTCTTGTGATGTGGAAATGAGTTTCACACCTTCCATCTCTTGTGGTCTCCATGTACAAACAACTTTGTTTGTAAGTGTCAAAGGGCAGGGGAAATCCATGAAGAGGGGGAAGGTATTTCCTGTTTGTGATGGGCTGTCCTGCCTGGGTCATGGCAAAGATCACACCTTTCTCTTTGATCTGACTCTTGAGGCTCTGATCCAAGAATGCGACACTCTTTCCGTTCACTCTTTCTGTTCCTTGTGTCATGTCTGGCTCTTGTGTTCAGTGACACTTCCTTAAGAGCAAGGGGAACACATCCTTGTGAGCTGAGGCATGAGACCTGTTGTCTGCCATCCCTTAGTGTGTCCTGATCTCTCCAGTATTTCTACCTTCAAATCAGTTAATTGGTCATCTTGTGTTCCTTCCCCAAATTACCAATTTCTGGGTAGTCAACAGCAGTGACCATTAGTTGACTGATTTTTGATATTTTTTTCTGGGTTCTTCCCTCTCTGTTTCTGCACTCCCTGGGACCTTACCATGAGCCTCAGAAAATGTGATGGTAACTGACGCCCATTTCTTGCAGTAGAGTTGCAGGCTCCATCGTTTGCTTCTTTGTGAAGAGCTTGGAAGCCTTTAGCTGGAGGGGACTGTCTGCTGAGCACATCCTTTGGCTGTCTAGGAAGCAAAGAGGTGCAGGTTGTAGCTCATCCTAAGCTCTTCTCTTACTGTGGTTTTGCAGATTTCTATGACAGCGTTTGTGGCTTGGATAACAACCAAAGGAAAAGCTTTCCTATTCTGCTACCAATACCTTTTCCTGCCTGTTGTGTTTTCTACCCATTTTCATTCTAAGGCTTCTGATCTTTAACAGATACCTTCTTTTCTTCTCCTTTCCCCATGTAATTTTTTTTTTTCCTCTTCTTCAGTTGTAACACTTCAGGTATCAGACAATGGTGATGCTTTGCCAAAGGAGTTGGTTTTGTTCCCCTCCTGGAACAGCAGTCAGAAATCTGCATGATGCAGACCTTGGTGCCATGTCATATGATTGAGGAAAAATGGTGCTATGAAGATCAGAGCAATGTTAGAGCAAATTGGAGCCAGCAAGCTGGGACCATTTCACATGCCTGACTGCACAATGCTGAACAGAGCTGCAAATGTCAGGACTCTTCCAGGAAATTCAGGGTGGGTGGTAGGCTGTGACAGCTGAGCTCCACGTTTGTCATGCCCTGAGAAGTCCTCACTCTTTTGAGGATTAAAGTATAGCTACTTCCCCGACACAGAACGGCTGCCAAGATTCCAGTCTGGCTCAAGCCACTCTCCACACTTCATAATGAAGTTTGAGAGAGCTTTAACATCTTGGTGTTGGCAGAAACATGGTTTTAAAATCACAGTGTGGTTCGAGCCTAGCTGGCTCCGGACACTGGTAACAGGGCTGGAGACTTTCATCTCAAGGTCAAATCCAGCTGTGGTGTTAGTGACAAAGTCATGAACTTCAGACTGATGGTTTGGGGCTTACGTGTGGAAAGACGTCTCGAGTCCAATGCCAGGACTGGGAGTTGGGAAACTTGGGTTCAGTTCCTGAACTTTGCCAGAGCTGTTCTGAGGGACCCTCAGCAGGACACTTGAAGTCTTTGTGCCTTAGTTCTCTTGATGAAAAAGCACTGAAGGTCTACCTACATCAACGTGGTGCCAAGTCCTCACGCTCACTTAGGACTGCAAACTCCTGAATATCGTTGGATGCAGAGGCGCAAGGAACTAGGTGGGATGTGCTGGCTCTGTCCAGCCTGTGTTAGACAAGTGCCTGGATCGCAGTTGTCAGGACTAGCAGTAACTGGCTGTGCTTTTTGGCAGCTTGGAGGGTGAGGATGTAATGTTCTCAGGAGGCAGCATTGCTCTCCCATTGCTGGGTGATGCTGTTCCAAGCCCAGGCAGTCATGTGGTCAGGAGGAAGCTTATGCAGCCCTCTTCTCCGGTGGCTATAGGAGAAGCTGGTTTCTGTGTTCAGCAGAATAATCAGCAACAGCTCATGGAGAAATTAGTTTCCCAAACACTGCGTTAACCACAACTGAGCTGCTGCCTTCTTTCCAGGGCGTACATGGGCAGCCTCTCCTGGCAAGTCTTTGTTACTGCTGTTCAGAGTAACTGTACCAATGTCACAGCGGTGCCAGCCTGGATGTACACCTATGCCTGCTGCCCCTTGGAGAGGTTTGGATGAGATTTATTCAGTTTTTAGTTCCCTTCTGGCCTCGTGCCTGGCCGAGTGGTGGGCAGTGCTGCCAGTGGAGCGGGCTGGGGCAGCGCTCCGTCTCCTGGTGGCTCTTGGCACTGTAGGAGGAGGCTCTTCCCTGGAGGAGATGCGGGTGCTCGGGGCTTGTGTCTGCCTGGCCTTGAGAGAGAAGCACAAAGCTTTAGCCTGCAACACTGTAATCCCAAAGCTTCAGCCTCTCTCTGTGCCTGCCAAATTCCTTTGGCTGTTAAATAAGGGTAGGAATTTTGAGGGGAGCTTGTAGAGTACGACTTCTGTGTTTGCTTTTAGCTTCATGAATAGCAGCAGTGACTTGTCTGGCTGTAATGTGGGAAAACTCTGATTTGCCAGCTTTGAAGAGCTGCTGTTTTAAAGGAAAAACTGGCATTTATACAACTGTTTTGTGTTGACTTCAGAATCGCTGGTGCCTTGCACAGGTCTGCTTGTGTCTGCAGGTAGCCCTTTAGTTTCCAGTGGGGTATGGCAGAGTTTGTGCTTGAATTGGGACCCTGGGGATCCTGGGTGCTGTACACAGAGCTAACAACATGTCCTGCAGAACATCTGTTGTGGTGAGGAAGAGCGTGGTAAGGAAAACTGAGGCACAGATCAGCTAGCTGGAAAAGACTCCATGAAGATCACTGATGTCATGGTGTATCATGATGACCTTTGTCATGCTGATGTGTTGATACACCCTGGTCCTGTGTGCTGTGGATGGAAAAAGAGAGGACACTTGACAGACTTATGCAATTCTTGTGACAGTAATATTTTGGAAACACTATCACTATTGAGTGAGGAAAGGCTATTGCCAGCCTTTGTCTGATATTAGAGAAATCCACATGGAGGTAGTGAAGGAAACGAGTCATCACCTCTTCTACTTGCAATGAATTTGTACCGATGAGACCCCCACAAAGGGTACTGGTGTTATTTGGGGGAACAGTGTGGGGAAAAGACAGAAGAGTATGAGGACTTAAGGAGAAAAATAAGGGTTGTCGAATACAGATTGACACTGTATGTCAATGTCTTGTATGTTGACAGCGTATGGCAAACCTTGCTCTGTTGTTTTGTGTCTCCTTTTTCTGCAGCTGGGGGTGGCTGGGTGCTCTGGGGGTATATCCAGGCAGGAAGATGTGCTGTGAATTAGTAGCAACACGGCCCTTGGGTAGGTAAGTGCATTTTGCTGACTTCTTGTTTGTGTTAGTTACAGAACTCTCATCAGGCCCACGTACAAAATGTCGTACCGAACTGTGACCACGCTGGAGTGGAGGTGCTGTCCTGGCTTCACGGGGAGCAACTGTGAGGAGGGTAAGTGATCCAGCAATACACCTACCCCTCCAGAGTAGCAAGGGGATGTGCGGATGGATTGGCTGGGTTGAGTTGGGTTTTACTCCTTAATTTGCTTTACACTTCTCAAACACAGACACAAATCACCTATTCTCTACACTCCGGTCATTATTTGAGTGCTCACACACAAGCTCCATCAGGTGGTCCTGGAAAATAGTCCAGGCTGAATGCCTGCAAAGAAGCCTGAACAGGGAGGGGGAAAGAAACGAGGGAATGGTTACTCAGGAATCCCCTGTTTATAGATGTGCTCATGCTTGGCATCCTCATTGCACACTCCTTCAGAAAATGCACTTTCTTCTTGTCACTGCGTTATCCTCCACATCTACCTGTCATCACCATCAGTTGCTGTAGCTGATGAAAGCTGGTCCCTGGATGGCTGCTTGTAAGAGTTATGCTTGTAAGGTCTGGAAACAAATAATATCTGTGTTTCCAGATAGTTTTGAATTAAATTGGGCACCTCTGACTTCCCTTTCCACCCCCTGACCTATTGGTGCAACATTCAGGTTGCACAGTGTATGTGAAAACACAGTCCTGGGTTTGGCATCTGATCTTTCACAGAGGAAGACACAGAGGTCTTTCCAGAGCTGAAAGAAAGAAAAGTCTTTTCTTTTTCTCATCACAGTTGACAAAAAGGATACCTTTTGCATTTTCCTTTCTGATGTTTTCTGCTTCAACTGTTGCTTCTAGGGCTTTGAAACTAGTCGTTCTCTATTGAGGTTCAGGTTTTAGTACTAAAGCATTTGCTGAACCTGTCATGAGTGTTCATGGTTTATGAATGGGAGAGGAACTAAGCCTTGAGTTTTCTGTTCATGTGCATCAGGTCACACAGCCTGTCCCTGCTGGGTGGTGAAGAGTCATTGGGGGGGGTGTCCTGAGTGTCCAACATCTCTAAAACGCTGCTGTTTCGAGCTGCACCTTGTTTTCTTTGTGCTGCAGTCTCTTGGTGCTAATCACACAATTCATTAAAATCTCTAACGAGGAAGTTGTCTTGTTACAGTCACAAAGAATGATGGTTGCAGACAGCAGCTGGCTTCAGGCTCCTGAGGAAACAATAGTTTCCCAGAAGCTCAAGAAAAGTCCTAAGAGGCAAAGTCACCCTAAATTGTAGTCTGCAGGAGAGCTCTTTGCATTTTAGCAGGCTGCTAAAAGAAGTGAACCTGGGGAAGAAAAGCTGCTGTGTGCAGCTCAGATTTTTACCTGTCACTGCAGGGGAGAGGGATGCAGAGATTGTGGCAAAACTGATATTTCTCAAGTAGCTGCGGCTCAGCCTGGCCGAGGATCTGACCAAGGACCTGAGAAGCTGGTGTGTGCAGCCTGTTCCTGCCTGTGGGTTTGGACAGGTGTGAATAATTACAGCTTAGTTGTGCTGCTGGTGTAAAGGAGAGAATCCAGCTCCCTCCTGCGGTGCCAGATCTGTCTCAGCAGAGTTCAGTGGAAATAAAAAGCCAACATAAGCTTGTTTGAGAAAGTCAGCAGCGATCTCACAGGAGCAGGTCTGTGGAACGAGGTGACAATTTTATGCAGTCAGTTTTCAAGGTGGAACTGTTCTTTTGGGCTTGGATATGGTCTGTGGAGTGTGAGAAGAAACCCAGTAGCAAGCCCTCACTTTCATGTGTGAGATTCTTTTTTACCTTTTTTTTTTCCTCCCTAAAACATCTGGCACTACTGATAGTCCCATATTCTTGAAAGAAAGAGGAAAATAAATAAAAAAAAGACCCCTCTCTAGTAGAGCAGGGTTGTGCTGCTGAGTTTCTAGCAGTAGTATTGACACTAGTGGGGTGTATGGCACCTAAACGTGTCTAGAGGCATCAATTTTAAAATTGAAGTACTTACTTGCTTCTTATGTTGATCCTTAATGTCAGTGTCACTTAGAATTCTAAGAGGCTGAGAAGAGTTCTTTAGGCCTTTTTGGCAACCTGATATACAGCCTTTTGTACTATGTCCTTTCTGCACTCTCTCCTACAACAAATGCAGCTCCTCTGAGAGGGTCGGATGTTTACATTTGTGTGGGTCCTTTCTGGAAACAGCAGACAAAAGAAAACAGAAAACTGAAACAAAACAAAACCAGTGCAATTACAAAGCCACAGCAAATTAGCAGGGTAGAACCTCAAAATGTTTTCATCTATTTTTGGTTTTGGTTAGATTTCACCTCAATATTTCATTTCACTTGTATGTGCAGCTGGTGTTTTTGAAGTTGATGTGAGGTAGGTATGATTGAAGGCAGATTGGACCTGCACTATTTTTAACTTGCCTCCTTGCTGTGTTGCAAAGGCTCTAATTCTCTGACAGTCACCATTGTTCTCCACTGTCAGCAGAATGGCAACTACAGTGGCTCTGAGTTTCCCTTTCAAGGTGTCTCCTCTTTCCAGAGACTGAAGGAAGAACTTGGTTTTGTTTGTTTTTTCTGATGGGCTGAAGTAGGAAGGTTACATTTTCATGAGTAGCACAGGCTAAGCCAGGAGATAATGGATTGATCAAGCATTTTGGAGAATTGTGTGTGCATGGGCACAGCTGTAGGGTCCCTTCTTCAGACTGATGGTGGTGTTTGCATATTCAGACTCGAGAGATCTTATCTATTAATCACTGCTTTAATCCCCAGTGAGCAGGGCTTCCATTTGTTCCTCTTTTGTGCTGTTGTGGAATGGTGTCTTTGGGGGAGCCACTGTAGCTTAGCTGGAGGATGGAGGATTTTCACTAACTCTCATTTTATGAGTCCTTCCTTGCCCTTTTAAAATTTGTTTTATTTCTTTTAGCATTTTATGGGAGAAGAAAAAATGGTGGAAGTGTGAACCAAGTAAACCAAATCAAAGAACTTGCAATCATTCAAAGGCTGCAGTGCATCTATTTCTGACATAGTCCTACCTCCAACCAAATGGCAGGTCAACTTTTCTTTTGTACAGAAATTGTCCAGCATGGATCTCTAGCCCCAAAATATGGCAAACTCTTTGCTGTAACATACCTTCAATGAGAAAACTCAGCTTTGGCAGTAGTGTACTGCACACTGATAGAGAAAGCTGTTAAATGCAATTTGAGTCTTACAAAATTTCTTGACCCTTAGCTAATAAGTTTAGCTTGAGAAAGTAACCACTTAACTGTCACCAGCTGGCAGGCACCTACATCAATACTGAAGGCTGCATATTGTTTAGATTTAAATTATCTTGGGAATTTAACTCTTGCACTGTAGCTGATAAAGAGCAGCATCGTCTGGAGGAAACCTCGCCCTAAAAGTAGGTGGAGATTTTGCTACTCAGTGGGCTATTAATTTATTGAGCAGAGGATGGCTGCTTCAAATCTATTTCCTTTTTAAGTTGATACTGCTTGGGGCTCTCCTCTTTTCCCTTCATTGCTTTCCCCTCAGCCAAAGGTATGTCAACATTTGAAAGGTCTCTAATTCCTTTTTTTTGTTGTTGTTGTTAGAACTGTGACCAGCTAATTGACTAGATAGTTAAAAATCACCAGTAGTACCAGAGCTTCCTAAAGGGTTTCTTCCAGCTTTCTTGGATGGAGAAAGAAACTTGATGCAAACAAGTCTGGCAAATTTAACTGCCAGTAGATGCTAATTTTTATTTTTCAGTTTCAGGATTTTTTTATTTTGTTTAAACTAGAGCCCAAGCCTAGGACAGGAAATGAATCCACTGAGCCACCCAGTCTGCTGACTGCTGATATAAAGAACATATGGACGAGGGCAGTGCAGAGGTGAAGTGGTTTAGCTATTGCAATCATGCATCAAGCTGATTGATTTGAATCCAAGATGATGCTGACATTTCAACTCCGGCCTTTTTTTCTATATGGCTGAAAGTTCAAAGCCAAGTGCGATCTCTTGGGAGAGGAAAAGTGTCCCCAGCAAGTTCAGGGCCTCAGCACTGCCCTAGAGCTGTCCAGCTAGGCAAGGTCTTATTTCACTTTACAAATCTCACATAGATTTCTTGTTTGTTTGTATTGCTTGGATTTGGGACAGTAGCCAGTATTGTATTTACCCCAGAAGCAGACTGATGTTAGACAGCTTAGCTGCTTGGGCAAGAAGCAGCTCCAAGAGTAACCTCGGCACCTCTAAAGTGATACCATTGTGGTTCCAAGCTTACTTTTTTTTTTTCATTCCATAAGAATACAAGTAGATGAGAAATTTGAGCAACCTTGTTCAAGTAATGGCTTAATTTGAGAACTTCCTTTTTTTTTCCCCCTCCCCTTTCAGTTCTCAGTATATTTTTAATTACTTCTATTAACTATTATTTGCCTCTTGTAATCCTGACATTTTTCAAACCTCTTAGATTTCCATGTGTTTCAAAGCAGCATAAGAAAATAAGGGCTTTCCTTTGCACTGGTTCACAAAGCTTCTTGGTCTCAGGAAGAGAGATGCAGAGCAACACTGCCAGGAAAGTCTTGAACTAGCAAATGCAATTATGTTACAGTATTTGATGAGGCCATGAGAATGAATATCAAAACTAGAGACCTGAAAGTTTGAAAGCCCATTAAAGTGCTCTAGAAGGAGGGGTATTCAAAGTGGTGTTGATGGGACATCTCTTCTCCAGGACTTGATTTGCTCCCCTGTGAACTGTAAAACATAGAACTGTCCATCTATAGGAAAATACAGTGTGAAGATTATGGAGTAACATTTCCCATAATATCACAGTAGTTCTCTTCAGGAGCTGAGCATGTTGTGAGTGTTTTCCCTTTTGTCAAGTAATTCAGTCCCTTCTGTTCCTTCCTCTTCCTTGTAGCCACTGTTTGGAAGCAGGGGAGCAACGTCTGTGTCTCACATACACAGAAGCAGAGTTCTTTGCTGCCACTGAGCATTTTTCATCTTGCCCTTAGAAACTGAGAAAACAGAAGAGAAGGCAGCGGGGGTGTCAGAGAGGCATTGCACTGTCTGTGCCTATTGCTGCTAAATCCTGGTACAGTGATGTTTTCCCACCTCAGTAGAGCCTGACTCCTGCTGTAACCAAAGCAAAAGCTTCCACTTGAACAGTGAAACGCTCCCAGAGGTGGTGATCTTGGTGCTCTCTGGTGAGCAGGGCAGGTTTATGCCACGAAGGTATTGCAGACTGAGGTGTCTTCCCTTCAAGTTTAGATCTAGCACAGACTTCTGTATGTATGTAGGCCTCTTCTAGAGACTGGCTCAGTAATTCAGTAGTGAAATGTGTCTTCTCTCTCACTTTAAGACATTTGAAACAAAGTTCAACAGTTCCTTATAGCAAACTTGCTTCTAAAATTATCTTCTCATTCTAAAGTTTAATGTTTATTAGATACAAGTGAATTATGTGAATACACATTATAGACTATTACATGTAACCTAAATTTCCTAATAATTATCTAGTTCGTAAAACAATTAGTAAGTAGGTAGTAAAATGTGGTAACTAACTCTGTAAACCTACCTTAAAAATTTTTTCATGAAAAAAACATCAAAACATGTTGATCACTCTTGGTGAAGTTGCTGATGCATGAGAGTGACTTGTCTGAGTCATGGTGTTTGTGTAACACACAGGTGGTGGATAGTATATACCCTGACATTTCCTTCCATAGCATATGCCTCCTGCTCTTCCATATGTTGCACCTCCTCCTGCGTGTGTTTCTGGTGGCCTCTTCAATACAAGGCAGAAGCTTCCCAAACAACTCTACGATGTGTCACCCAATTCCCTTCTGCTCCCATCACCATGCTGACCATTCAGCAACCTCTGGCTGCAGGCAGAACGTGTGTGTGTCACCCTCGATCAAATTTTCTGAGGAGTTCCTGGAGTGTGTGGTCACTGTTGGAAGAATACACAGCCTGCTGAGAGCGCTTTCTGGCATCAGTGCTGGGTGACTACTTGAACAATTTCTAAATGTTCATCTTCTCTTTCAATACACAGTCAAAAAAAAAAAAAAAGAGTCCTTGTCAGATTTCCAACAACTTTGACGCTGCATTCCAGCATCTAAATAGTTTAACTTTTTTTGGATGTTTTTAATCTGAGCGGGGAGAATTTTATTCAGCACCTAATGTCAAAATATTTGGAGTGGTAAATACCTGCAGATGTTATCTACATAATTAGAAAAGCTGTATGTTGTGCTGTTACATTGTCCCATATTTTTTTTAGCTTCCATCAAATTATTGTGGTATGTAGAGATTCTCTTTTATTTTAGTGAGCTATTTGTTTATTTCCCCAAATATTTTGGATGCTTTCTGTTTCTGCTGCTGTGTATTCGTGAATTCACAAGTGATAGACCTGCCTATTTATAATTAATGGCTTGCCTATTAATTTGTTTTATCTCTAATTAGGAGTGAATGTAATCTTACCTTGGGTAGGGCTAACAGAGGAGCAGGCTGCGAGGCTCTGTGGGCATCTCCTCTGCCTGGATCACTCTCACCATGCTGTCAAGAGACAAGCATGTGAGGCTTCTTTAATCACTTCTGCCTTGTCTATAGGTGCTTCTGGGAAGTGGTGGGGTGCAGCAGGAGAAGGTTAGATTTGAGAAGGAAGTCCTCAGTAGTTGACTTGATCTTCTGAGCTCCTACTGCTTTAGTAAAGCAGGTTCTGCCATGA
>BJBW01007926.1:130269-226403 GCA_004320125.1 Scolopax mira
CAGGGTCTTTGTTTTTGCTTGTTAGAGGTAGCATGGGATGGTTCTGCCTTGAAGCTGGCAGAACTCAAGGAAAAAATCTTGAGATTTTTTTACCTGCTTCAGTGACAGAAGAAGTAAGCGCTGATGAGCTGGGAAGCAATTTTGTGTAAACAGACCAGATTGCTATTATTAAGACCTATGTGAAAATAGCCAGAAGATTGGGAGACTTCACTAAGCCACCAATTCCATCCAGGATAAGGACTTTGGGCTGAATGCAGAGTAAGCTGAAGAGCTCGTGCAACTGCTGCCAGTGCTGTGTCCTCTCCTGTTAAAAGAAGGATATTACACCTTATGCTCTCAGTCCTGTAAATGTAGTTAGTACCAAAACAATGAAAAACATTCTCCTGAAAAACTCCACCCTCTTTCTCTTTTCTACAGAGATTCCCGTCAGAAGTGGTAGGGGAAGGGTGGGGTTGTGTTTATAGCAAAAAACTGACAATTTTTGGAGTGTACATCATGCTCCCAGTCGCATATGGAAGTGCTAAATGAGAGAACACCTAATTGGTGTCCACTGTTTGTTTTGATGCCTTTCAAGTGAATTATAGGTAACAATAGAAGAAGAATTAAAACTGCACACTGAAGCTGTATCTCAGCTTCCTTGCTGCTGCAAAAAATTGTTTGATTTTTATTTTTTTTAAAATCAGGCATAGGAAATGAGGCCTAGGCCTTTGATATGAAATGCTCACAATTGAGTGGCAATGAAGAATAGTATCTTCCTTCTTTCACTGAATTTGCAAGGCTATTGCCCATTTAACAAGGTGTGTATTTAATTTTTGAGCATAACAGTTATGAAACTTCAGCTGCCTCATCATCATTTTTCAAGGGCTTAGTTATGAAATGTTTGGATTTAACACTGCTGTCAAACACTATTGAATGGGATGGTTCCTTGAGGAAGAACTTGCTGAATTTCTTCCAGGAGAATATTTGAGCAGCCAAGTAATGCCTAGTATGCAGAGTGCCATCTTTTTTCTTATGATTGCGTTAATCTATTTACTTTAAATTACCCTGCATTTCTGCCCCTCGCAGCAGTGGAGATATGTGCAGATGGGAACGTTGGTGAGGATAAGGAAGAGCTGAGGGGGAACGCTTCTGGTTTTCATCCCTAGATAAAACCTTCACCCCTAGGTGTGACTCTGGTTTGGGAATCCTGCTGCCATCTCTTATTTCTGTCTTGTCACATACTGGAGGAGAGGTGAGAACACACTTTGCACCACAAGAGTTCTAAGATTCCTGTGCAGAGCTGTTCTAATAACAATTTGTCATTTTGTGAATGATGGAGGAATATCTTGTACTGCTGAGATTTAAAGACATGAGAGTAAAGGAAATTCCTTCCGACAGGAGGCTTCATTGCCAACTTTCCACAGACGCAGACAGACAGGGCAATGCGCTCTTTTTGCAAAGAGTTTTCTAATAATTTTAAACAAAGCTGTTGACAGTGCAAGCTGTTTGCATGTGTAAGTGGTAAGAAGGGTATATGGTGTTGCAAGACAAGGGGGGAAAGGCTGAAGAAGGCCGTAGAGTATACAGGGAGCAATGCAGTTGGTAGCAAGATAAACTGGAGCCAAGCTTTGGGGTGAGGTAGATAGAAATCTTTCTGTTTATTCCTTAGGGATTCTTGCTGCTTCTTTTTAATTTTTTTTTTATTTTAACTAGGTTTTTCATTAAATGAGTTAATGCAATTGGTACAACACTATTTGTGTTTTCTGTGATAACTAATAACTAATTCCAGTTGTGGGCTGCTCAAAAACATCAACGTAAGAGTTCATGCAGGTGCAGTACCTGAGCAGGATAAGCCTCATCCCCACAGAAGCTTTCTTCAGGCAGAGGAAGAGATTACTGGGGAGTGTGCATTATATGGAGCCACCTTGAAAATACACAGTTCACTCAAAAGAAACTCTGTGCTGTAATTAGTATGGGTTTTGCCTGTGTCAGCTTGGGCAGAGTTGTCAGATGGAGTTGTACCAGAGACTGTTCTCACTCCAGTGTGACTTGATGTTTCATTTTCAAGTTGGTATAAGGAATGGTGAGAGCCCTCTAATTGGGGGGGGGGGATGTGTGTTAGAGGGTGAGCAGTAGTGGGAATACATGGTACACTAGGACTAAAATAGAGAGAAATCTTGATTATGAATTTATGACCAACTCCGTGATTTAAAGTGAGATTTGGTCAAGGTCAGTCCCAGAGGCAGAAATAACAGATTTTGAATGGAAGGAGGCTCTGAAGGCAGCGGGATCCCAGGGGAGGGAATGGAGTTTGAGGAAGGTGGTAGAATGAAGCTCTGCTCTAAACTCAGGAGAAAAAATGCTGTCTTGGAGTCTGGTGCTACAACTAGTCTAGCCCGGTGTAATGTTTACTATTAATGCATCCATGAGACTGCCTGACATTTACAATGTTATGTATGTTTATGGTTAGGGATGCACCTGTGTGTCAGTGTTTATCAGGTCAAGTTTCAGCACTTACTGTAACTTCAGCCTTGTACTGCTCAATTCATGGGAAATCTAGTTCCTAATTGGGGTTGCACATCTGAGCCTCAAGATCTGAAATACTGTAAGGAGTGTGTTGCATCTCTGAAGAAAAGTGTATGGCTGGGAAAGGAATATGCCTTTTGTAGTTGATGGGATTTGAATATGTTGTACTGCTAAATAATTTAGATTGGTTAAATTTCATTATCAGCTGGAGTAGTTAGTAGGTACCTATTATATATGCAACTGGAAACAGCATCAGTACAAACAAGCTTTTCTAAAAATAACATAATTAGTAATCGTTAAGGGATAACTCTTGTTTTTCAAAAGCTGGACATGAAGTAGGTATGACTTACTCTAATGACTACATGCATATGATTACAAAGAGCAGGAAACATTTAATCAGTTCCTAGAATAAGTGTAGCAATGCAGATTATCCTGGTTGTGTTCTTTACAGTGCAGTCACTTGTTAGATGGGTCTATAGCAACTTTACAGTTCCTACATAAATGCAGGCTGGGAAAAACTTGCCGGTGAACTTTCCTGAAGAAATCAGCTATGATTCTATGTACTAGGAGTTTGGTTTTGAACAGCATTTAATAAAGGACTTCATCAAAATGTGTGAAACATCACCATTTAATCAGGTTGTACTCGGTGCCCCAAACACCACAGCAGGGAAGATGTTAAGGAATGACTCTGCGAAAATCCCCTATCATGAAGTTCATTAAAGACTGATAAACTTTATTTTGGACTCACAATATACACTTCTTCCTCAGGCTCCTGATTTGTCTCCTCCTTGGATAATGCATCCAAATCCACAAGTAACATGCAAGTTTGCATTTCATTTTGAGCCCAGCAGGCATACGGCAATGAGGTTACAAGACCTTTCCAAGCGAGTCTGGAGGGACTTGTTGGCTAGAGTTTGGATTTCTGGCAAGCAGCTTACTCCAGCTCTTTTCTGTAATAAACTCAGGGTTCAGTCCCCGGCCTCTTATAGATACTGAGCGCTGTTGCGTGTCTCTGGATAATCAGTCACTAAAAGGCACAGATGTTTCAAGATGCGTAGCAATGGGTGCAGCACATGAGAAAGGCAACATCAGGGTCATTCTGCAGATGCAACCACATCTCACATGTGTTCTTCCATCACAGGAAAATTCTTGTAAGGTTTGCAGTTTTCTGGTTGCTAATACCATCAAATGAATAATGCAAAAACTAATAATGCTTATGACTCTTATTGGCTGTTCATTAAGCCTTGCAATGCCGTGGCTGGCTGATGCCTCTACTGCAGGCAGATCCGATAGAAGAGCACTAGAGTGATGAACAGAATGGGGTGCAGCAGTAATTCTAACAAAGTCAGAAGGATTATTAAAATATGGGACTAGAAAATGCTTTGGTCCTTCCCTGGTTGTGGAGATACTAAGAGATGGTTGAAGAAAATCCTGCTTTTTTTTTTTTTCCTTTTGCTGTAAAAAAAATACACTCCCTGTTATAAAAAAAGAAAACAGAGGCATTGAGAATCCAGAATTCGATGCTGAATTTGTTTATAAATGGTGACTTTTGTAGCAGTAATGCTAGAGAGGTCTTTGGGTATCCACTGTGGAAAACACAGGCGCTGGTGTTGATTGCTACATGGTCCTTCATTTTTAAAAACCTCGAGGAACATTCATGGCAGATGGATGTTAATTAGACTACTTCCTGCTGCCAGTGACTGTCAAATGTGTGTACCCAGATCAAGTGCCAGAGGTCTCTGTTGAAGGTGTCAGGCCTTGTTGTCATGAAAAGAGAATGTTTTCTACATCACAAGCTGTAGAAACTGCTGTGGTAGCACTGAGACACTGACGGAAATTGTGAAGTATCTTGGTTAATTAGTTCTTCTCCAATGGCCAATTTAGGTGACAGAAAACAATTGCTGCTGTCAGACAGTGTTTTTTAACTTCAATGGTAGAGGTCTGTGCTTAAGTAACAAAGGTTCTGGTTTTCTCTTTACTGGTGGTGAGAGTTGTTAAATCCATATGGCTTGTAGTACTCGTGTAGCAATGGCTCCAAATACTGCAGCTTGTGGTATTGCTGCAGGGCTTTGCACTGTAAAATATTATAGCCCATTAAATAAGGGGAACAAGCTACTCCTAAACTTGTCTTATTTGATCTTTTCAAACTTAGCCTCAAGTGATTAAGCAAACAGTGGCTTTTCAAGCATTCTGTAGTTGTATTATCTGCTAAATACATCTCCTAGTTTGATCTGCCAAAGATGCCTTGAATGCTGTCCTTCTACTGTGTACTTGCTAGTCCTCGTGGAAACATAAATAAGCAGTTATTTCTATTGCATCTAGGCTGTCTGGGTGGGATGCAGAGGATGGGTGTTGGTTTATGTTTAACATAACATAAACTTGAAGATTCTTGCTCTTGTCTTTATATTAGCACTAGCAGCAAGACAGCAGCTCTTTATTGGCTACACAGGAAAATAAGCTGTTCTCTACGCTATGTGAGTAGTTCAAATTCATTTATAGTATAATGTGTCTGTCCAAAGGCATCATTTTTGTTCTGCAAAGCAAAATGAATACTAGCAGTGGTAGTCAGGATGCAAACCATAAAACTGTGAGCTCTTTACAATGTAAGTAACAAGATCCTTCATACACTTCATGGGGAAATATGAATGAGCATTTAGATGGCTCTATTAATGGTTAGTGGAGACTTTCTAAAATGAGTGTCCTTTCACACTCAGCACTGGTCTCCTAGACCTGGACAATTGTGAATACTATAAACTCTAGAATAGAAACCTTCACCCTGGAATCTTTTTTTTTTTTTTTTTTCCTACAAGTTCAGAGTAAAGCTTTAGTCTTTGTTAATTTAAGCAGAAAAGACAGAGTAAGTTTTACTCTTTTGACTAATTAAATGCTGACAGGAGAAAAGGACCATATTCCTGAAGTATATCAAAAGCTAATTATTTATCAATCCTTTGTCCTTGGAGTTGTGATGATTCCAAAGTGAGTATCCTTTTTCCAATCCACGTGGTTTCGTACCTCGTTTATATCTCAAATCAGCAGAAACTCTGATCTTCACCTGGCTTTTTATGGCAGCTTGTAGAACCGTAAATGTGAGTATGCTCTGACAGCAAACCCTAAATCAACCTTTGGTCACTGCAAGCTGGAATGATTTGAAAACCTGTGTAACCTTTTGACCAAACCTGGGCTGATGTTCAACATCTTTAACAAGAGCTGAAGCCAGAACAGCCCTGATGACTTCAGATTTTCATTATAAGCCAGCTGTAGACTCTAATGTACATTCAGGTTGGGACAGAGGATACAATGGGTCAGCTGCACCATTTGGGCAGGAATGTGCTTGCTCCCTTGAGAACACCACTGCTCACAGGATCCCACCATTGCTTTTTACTTTTCTGGCACTGAAAAGCAGTGGCTGTTTTCTCTTCCTTTTCCCTGCTGCTCACAAGCATTGGCTATCTCATGGCAGTCTTGGCCAGCATCTGAGGTGGTTTTCCTTTGCTCTCCAGCTCTCACCGTGGCGCTGAATGATGTGACTCTGCTCTGCACAAAGCCTGTGTTACAGTGGTGTGCCAGGTTTGCTGGTCCAGGTTTGAAGCCCTGGTGTGTGTGTGTGTGTGATCTGTAATGTTCTGTGTTAAATCCCTTGTTCTGGCACAGATCCCTGTGTGTCTTGATGTTAAATCAATGGGATTGATCCAGGCATGGATGCAATAGCTCCATGTCTGCATTAACCAGGTGAATAGAAGCTTGCTTCAGTTTGGGTGCAATCATCAGCCTCTTATCTAGCCCTGTTAGTGCAGTACCATGGGTCGCCTCCCGTTTGCTAGTATCTAAAAGGGTTCCCTGTTTATGAGTTGGTGTTGGAAGAGCTAAGGTGTAATCATCAAGTGGTTTTCTGGTTAATACAAATGACAGAGGGGAGAGTTGGGCCACTTATGTTTATATATGTAGGAAAAGTAGTAGAACAAAACTCGGTTGGACTTGTATGGAAAGGAAAGGTGATTTTTATTTTAAAACTCATAAATAAAACTCAAAAATCTACCCACTCACATTCTTGTCACTGTGAGCACTTGTGTGGTCTGGACTGAATCATTGGTGTGACACAGAGAAAAAGGGACAGTGTGGTCAAGTCCTATGTCTTTTGAGTCTTTCTTGGCTGGTGATGACAGCTGGATTTTGGACAGTCTTTTATGCCTTTTAGATGTCAACAATAGTTATGATGTATCCTTTTGACTTAAAATTTTGCTTACTTCACTCTCTATAACTTTATCCAGGACTGCTGCCTATTGTCTTTGACCTTACTTTGGATATCTTTGGGCCTATAACTTGTCTTCCCATTGAGATAACAGGAAGAGGCATGGTGTGTGCTGTGTGATAAAACCTTCATGTGTATTTCATTCTTACTAATGGTAATGTTTCTGTCAGAAAAATCTCAAAAAAAAACAACAGATGGCAGTTGGACTAATGATTGCTATAGGTCCTTTCCAACTGGGACTATTTTATTCTAAAAATAAATAATTTCCCTGTGTGACGTAACATGAATCTCAAAAGCCACAATTATGGACTATGAGTTCCACCAAATGCACCTGCAGATCCAGGTTTCTTTTAAGATCTTTGAGTTGCCTTGGATGTGCCATCACAGGAGTTTCTCTGTGCTTATGGCCACAAAGACAGTTTTGATACACGCTGAGGCATCTTCCTGTGTGCTCTGATCCGAGCTCTAGCTCTTCCTTGGCTGGCACTGGCATCAGGCATCCCCATGATGCCAGTAAATAACCAAACCCAACTCCCAAACCCAACACATCATTTAGTGTTCAGGCTGAAAGTTTTTCTTGTTTTGAACCTTTTTGTTGATTTCCCCCCCCCCCCATCCATCCCGATGTCTAAATTCCACTTCATTGACACAATAGGATGCTTTAGGCCACACTCTCCAGGGCAGTGACTTCAACTCCTTGTGTGCTTAAAGTCACTTGGCCAGCAGCCCTTATCACCACGGGGTTCATTCCTCTAGGAAGAGTGGCTGGTGCATGTTAACTACGCTGTGGTTCCAGCTTTTTATAGCCTTGGGATTTATGTCTCAATAGTAAGAATATGCTGGTATTTGTTGTTATCCCACCTGAGACCCACCAGCTTATTTTACTCCATTTGGATAACTGCTTTATTGTAGGGGCATGTGGCAGGGCCTAGTGTGGCCGTAGCTGTCAATCTCCGTAGGCTGACAGGAGATGGTTTTATTGCCCTTGCTTATCTGGCTGCCCTTCGCTGTTTTAATATGAACCCAACCAAATAAAACTACCTGAGAATTGGAGATTATCTATGGTATTTGTCACTTTTAGGAAAGGGAGTTGGTTTAATGGTGGCTTTTAGCATTTGCTAGGCCTTGTCTCCTTGACAGAAAACAACAGACTAAAACGATTACCAAGAACAGCTGCTTAGAAGGGGCTTTGGATATTTTTTCCGCTTTTGCTGACCTGAACCACAGCAATTATAAGTTCTGGTTATTGTAAACTTACCACAGAACACAAGGCATACCTTAAAATGATGTCATGTCTAGACACACAATTCAGGTATAAATTATGGAGAGAAAGTAGCTTGTTCAGTGGTTAAACTGTAAAAATTTAACAAGATATTTCTGTGTCTCTATCCTTCACTCTTGCATACGTATTTCTTTACCTCTTACCAGGAGAATTCTGTGACTGCCTCTTAATTTTTTTGTGTTGGAAGATGGAATTTCCTCCCTGTTCTCCATTTCATTTCCTATTTCTGCCTTGCTGGTCTCGAGGGAAGCAGTGTAGCCATCTACTTAGAGCCCAGAACTTGAGAGGAAGACTCCTGGGTCCAGTCATGACTCAGGCAAGGTCACACGAGGGGTGATATACGGCTACCTTTTCAAAAACTGCCTTGCTGTTTTGGGTTACTTAGTTTTATGGGATGGTAGGGGAAAGAGACAAACTCCACCGTGGTGCCCAGATGGTTGATTTTTCAGAAGTTCTTTACTATTTACAGTCTCAGCAACATCTCTGGAGTCCCTAGTTGGTTGCATAGGCCTTACATTTAAGAGTAAATTGGACATTATTTACAGCAGCCTTGTTGATTTGGTTTTGCTAGCCGAATTTCTGTCTGGAGCCTCTGCTGCTGCTCCGTGTGTGAATGGTTGCATGTTCTGGGCAATCTCATACCCGGGGACTAAAACCTTGCAAGTTCAGAGGATGGTTCTTACAGATGCTGCAGAGACCAGGTCATGCAGATATCACTTGTGTCCTGTCCATCATCAGTTATTTGGGAAAGCTGCTTCCCAGGACGCATTCCCCTGCTAACAAGAGCCAGGCTACTCTAGTGACTTGTATTAAAATACACAGTTCCCCATAGTTGGCCTGGATTTAATTTCCTGATGAGATCGGAATTGTTGGCTTACCACCTGGTGTAATCTATACCCTTCAGGTACCTGCTATGAAATGCAGACTTTGGAGATGGAAGGGGCCTGCTAGGTTAACAAGCCGGTGCAGGACTATTCTCTATAGCATATTCTGTTGTGCTTTTCCTGGCCTAATTGCACAGTCCTCAAATGAAGGAATTTGGCAAGGATATTCTTCCATTTCAACTCGTATTTGGTCTCAAGTTCTCTTAGCTTTTGCAGTCATCTCCATTATAGCATGCTGCAATCTAAAATTTCTTTTCTCTCTCTATGTAGATGCCTGTTGCAGCCTCTTTTTCCAGCTCAAGATATTATGCCTCTTCTCACCTGAAGAGCACCTTGCTCTCCCCAGAGACCTGCTCTGCCATCTGTGTGTCCTCCTGAGGGCAAGGCTTCTGCTTCAGGCTTATGACTGTGTCTGAATCTAATTCTTATCATACCTGGGTCTCTCATGATCTTTTTCTAACCCATAATCACATTACTGTATTTCCTGGAAGCTGTCTACACTGCAGGTCACTGGAGACAACTTCTAATTCTCAGCAAGCAGAGATGGCAACTGATGGTATAAAAGTTGTTCTGTTCTTGTTGCTGTAGAGACAGTTTTGAGATACACTAAACAACTATTTCACTCCGGTTTCAGTGCATGCACAGATGCTCTTGTTTCCAAAGGGGTACGTGTATCTGTGGTCTCGTTAACCTGAAGTGTCCACAGTGACATTTAGTTGTTTTTGGTATCCACAGGCTCAAGTGGACAAGCCCTAAGCCTCGATTCACTTTTAAATACCTGGCTTTTTGACAATACATCAATCAAATCAACTTTCCTGAATGCCACGGAGATGTCACATCTCTTCTGGAACCGTGACTTTCCCGTCCTGACCTGATGTTTGTGATTAGAAAGTCCCAATTTGCCCAGGCCCTTCTTGCTGTCCCACTTTTCAGGATCATAGCAAGATCATCCAAGCATTTGGCTGTATTTGTATCAATTGTTTCTGGTCCCTTTGTACCTATCAGCAGGGAATGACTTTTTTGCTTCATTATTTCTCTGCATTTGCACCCTCCTACACTGTTTGCAAAGTGTTATATGGGAAGCGAACGTAGTGAACAACTCAAAGGTGCCCGGTGTCCTTAGAGTGGTTAATGCACTCTGCAGATTGTGGTTCGGTGACAAACCTTGTGATACTTAAGAATGAACTGCACCACAAATTATTATAACCTCTTCAGAGATCAATAAACCAAAGGATTGTGTGCAGCAAGGCTGTGAAGTAGACGGTTCCACTGGAATACTTTGTTGTGGTAAGAGTACTCAAGCAATTAAAACTTCCACTGCACAGGCTGAGGTGGCCTTAGGGACTTTTTTCAGCTTTTGATTGAATGATTGTTTTTGTACATAGCTGTCTGTCTTCTTTTTTAATGGGTATTAAATATAGGAGAAGAGTGTTACTACATCTCTAACTGCTCTGTCAGCCAAAGTTTGTCCTTGGTCCTGCTTCTAGGATATCCACTTGCAGTGTCCCAATTTTCTCCTGTTTGTGGCTTTTTAGAGGTGCTTTTGCTTTTGTGAGACTCTTGACCAGTTCAAGTGCAAACAGCTGTAAAGCAGCAGAGATCCAGCTCTGTAGCAGTACCCTGGCCAGGGTCTTAGCTCATCTGAAGTGTTTGGTGCTCGGGGACAGGGGGCTACAGCGAGGAATGGTGTAGCCTGGGGCAGGATGCTGTAGATTCCTCCATGTATTGTCCTCACTATCCCTACACCTTTTCTTCTCACCAAACTTCTCCTTTCATCTCATCTTTCCAAGTCTGTAGCCTGGTTTCATGTTCTTGTTTGTCCTGGTGGAGCTTGCTGCTTTTCCTGCAATATGGAGATGTCCCTCTCCTGGGATGGACCAAGGGTTGGAAGCTACAGACTCAGGTGGCACTTGTCCCTCCCTGGGCTAACGGGGACAGGGAGTGGAGGCTGGTGGAGCACAGGAGCTGGAATAGCATAACTATGGAGAAAAGATTGGTGCTTCAGGCAAGAGTCATCTTGGCACCCTGTTCTGTTTTATGGTTTTTAGGAAATGCTCTAGAGTGGAAGAGCAGTTTCTTTGGATAACAGATTTTGGTTCTGCTGCTGAGTGTGTGTTGTAAAAGCCATCTTCTGTTGTTCCTGGAGTCTCCATTTCAAATGCCCACAGACAAAAATAAACCTTTTGAGCCCTAATTAGCATAGGACATGGCCTGTTAGCGATCATCCTGACTTGTGGGGATGGTTTTGAGCCCATGGTCAATCAATTGCCTCAGGAGTAAGGCTGCCAGCAGAGCTTTGCCCTTGTCCTACCTAAGTACCAAGGAGGATTCTCCACTGAGACCTCTATGTGTGTTTGTCACATAGAGTTATCACAACTTTGTCAGAGCCAATATCAGCATCTTTCACAGAAGTGTCATAGAGAAGTTTGCAAATCCTGCTGTCCCAGAGAAATTGAACTTGCTCTGCAAGACCTGAAGTGATGGAGGAAGCAAAACTTCAGACTGTTCTGGAATACTGAACTGTGTGAAAGTTGGAGAGTTTTCCCCTTTCTTCTCCATGTGGAGTAACTTAGCTTTTTCAGCACCTTTAGGGCATTGACATATATCCAGGGAAGGGTAAGTAGGAGAAATGCAAGAAATGAAAATGTGAACCAGAGCTGCTTAGGCAGAGACTATGGCTGGGATATGAGATTCCCTTTTTTGCTTCAGGTTTTATAGGATTTTTATGGGAAAGGGAAGGGATATGATCTCTGGGGAGCACACACCTATTCTGCAGCTTTCTGGTCAGAGATGGCCTTTACCAAGTGTGTGTGTACTGATAATCTCTGTATAAGTAGTTTTGCTTCACATTAAGTTCTTAACTACATCTTTTTAAGAATCATCATGAGTTCTGCAGTCAGGGTTTGGATTAATTTTAGTAGAAATAGTCTTTCTGGAAAGGTTTGTTTTGTTTAGAAAAACCCATGTGGGTATCTATGGGACTAGTTGCTTCTCACTCATACGTTGTGATTGGACCAATGATGAACTAAACATGGATGTTGGAAGTGAAGCAGTGGATGGAGCACTGCTGATCTTGAAAAGATGGTTGTTTTGGCTAACAGAAGAACAATTTCTCTTGACGTAAGGTTGTAAATATACGTAGAAAAAATGTATGTGGCATCTGTGGATATGCTTCTTTTTGTTGCATCTTTGTTCACAGATATTCATGTTCTATGTTTGTGTGATGACTGACAACTATGTTTGTGTGATGACTTGGGCATTTTGTGTCATGTAATTGCATGACCCCATAGGGCTGTCCTTCTGCTTTTCAAGTAGTGCTCTTTGTCATACCAATAAATCAGGCTATGGAAGTTGTGAAGACAGACCATGTCACTTTTTTTTTTTTTTATAATCTCTGCTAGTTCCTGAAGTGTAGCTTTGAGTGGCTGGTGACAGATCTGCAATAAGTTTGGAAGCAAATGCAAATTATTTTGGAGAAAATCTTTTTCACAGAGCAAGCCTCTGCAGGCTGGGGAGGAAGGATCAGATATATTCACCTAGGTTTTCTCATCTAGCCAGCTTCACATTCCTTTCTCTCCTTCTCTCTTATGCTTCTGTTTTGTTTCTTTTCTTACTTCCCACCCCCAAGACTCATTGTTCCTGTTCTTTTACAGTAGTTAAGGCACAGCCTGGGTCAGGAAAAGGCAAAGCATACAGCTGTGGGGTGGTGGGCTGATGTGGGCTCCTAATTCCCGGTGTGTTCTGTGTTCTATGCCCAGTGTGGCTGATCACACTGGTCCCACCAGTGCCGACACCACAATTGCTGCTGGGTGTCCCTGTCCACAGCATCAGGTATTCCCAGCTCCTCTGTGTGTCCTCTACAGCTGTTTGCTCCCTTCTTCTGCACTTAATGGGGAATGATCACATCACATCCTTGGCTTCTCTAGGAACTGGGAGAAGGAAAGGGATGAAATTGTTTCCTCTCATCTCCCTGGCTTGTGGCACTGCAAAATTCATGCTGTGGACAGACTCCTGTGGTGTTTGTGTTGTAGCAGAGCAGTGATACCTGGAGAAGGTTCTCCTGCAGCTGGTACTAAACTGAATTTCACTTGTGCTGCCGAGATGGTTGGCAAAAGGACTGTCTCCACCTTGTCTGCCACCTTCCTCCAGGTTTCCTGAATTGCAGTTCTTCTGTGCTTGCCTTTTCAATTTCAGGGAAGGGGAGTGACCTGTCATAGCTGTCAAAGGAGGACTGCACAGTGGTCTGGAGGCTCTGCCTCTAACTCTGCAGATGCTCCTCATGGAAAGGAACTAGAGGGTAAATTTCTCTGCTGTCCCTCAACCACCTGAGGAAGGCATCTTCTGTGCATGCTTTCTGCAGCTGCCTTCCCTGGAGTGCTTTATGTAAATGCAGGAGGCCTGTTGGCTTGTGAGAAGGAAAAGTGATACTTTGGAAATTGGTAGGCTCCAGGATTTAACCCTTTAGCTTCCGGAGTTCATAAGCACTGACTGCTTCAATATGCTGAGTAGTCCATAGTTTCCAAATGTTCTGTAACTGAGCTGTGGCCTTTTGGGCTAGTGCAAGGCAACCCCTTTCTTTCCCTGGATCCTCAGGATCCTGGCTGTGCAGATGAGAAATCAGCAAGGAAACAACCCAGCAAGAAAAGGAGGTGAGAGCAAGGGCACTAATGCTGAAAAGGGAAACTCTGTGAGTGGCTCCCCTTGCTCCCCACCTTTCCTAAAGCTCAGCAGCACTCATGAAGCTGGAATGGGGGCTGCATTTATCAAATTCCTGTCTGCAACAGCAATGCAGTTGTTTTAGATTAGTGTACAAATAGACATTAGTGTAATACATCTGTTGTTAATCCACATCTTGGTAGAAAAGAGATGCCAACACATCATTTATTAGCCATGTCGATCCTATAATGTCCTTTCTTTTGTCTTTTGAGTATGTAATAGGTTCCAGGATGCCTCTTATTTCATTGTATACCACATTTCCTCTTGTCTAACATAGCAGGACATAATGTGTTCCAGGATGTAATTTATGCCATTTTGGAACTGGACACCACACAATGTATCCTGAATTTTTCTGAAAATCTTTAGTGTTAACTGTGCTCTGCTCACAGGTTAGTCTCTGCAGGATTGATGGGTAGAAAGAGCAGGAAAACTAGGAGGAAGAAAAGCAATTTATTCTTAGTCCAAGGGAAGGAAAGCAATTTATTCTCAGTCCAGAGATCATCAGCACCTCTGGATGCTGGTATGGCTGGCTGTAACTCTGGCATCCTTGGTTGTTTAGATAGTCGGAGAGAGGAAGTGGTAGTCCACCTTAAGAGCCTATCCTTGACTGCTTGTATAAGAAGACCCTGATAATCTCAGAGGAAGTCCACTTTGAAAAGGAACCAGATGTGATGGATACATCTCTCTGTTTTTGTGGAAATTGAGGGCTGCTGTTGGAGTCTGTTTATCTGATTGTACCAAAACTGTGCCAGCCCTAGGTGAACGAATGAAGAACTCCTAAGGGGCTTTTTCCTGTTTGGTGATGTTAATGGGTTTTGAGGAGCAGATGACATTCACAGGTGCTGAGGGACGCAGGGACACAAGGCACGCGGAAAGTTGGGGAGTTTGGCGGGAACTTGCTTGTGGTATAATCATGTGGGGAGGAATTGGCAGTGGCCACTTGTGTGATAGCTTCCGCAGGAGTCTATTTCTTCTGCTTTTCTTTGTCTTAGTTATGAATGAAAATCCCACCCAGAATAATGGAAGCCCAGTCCTACATACCCTCACCACTGCATTAGCCACCCATGGAAAGTTTTTGAAGAGAAAATGTTTTGCCAAAATAAAATGTTTCCTTCTTTTTTGTTGTTGTTTTCCTTTTCTTTCTTTCATCACAGCATCTTGCAGGAGACAATTTACCTTGCAGTGTCCCAGCTTCCCTCCTTCGTGCCCCATTCTGTCTGATATGGTTTCTGATGCATCACTCTTGAGGACAGTAAGGGAATAACGATGCTATTAGTTGCAACCCTGAGTTCTCACTTTATCAGAACTTTTTCTTTAATATATGCTGGTTTTAAGCACATGAATAGTATGGGAAGTTTGTGAATAGGTTGCTAGGGGTAGCCAAGACGTAAGACCAGAGGGAATAATGTTAATAAAATAAATTGCTGACTCGGAGCACTGTGATAACTCGGATGGGTGAGTTCTCAGCCTTGACATCATGTTTTTCTCCTTTGCTCCCTCTCTGCCTCTCACTTGCAGGCACTTTCATTCATAGGGACATCCAATATGGTGTCATGCCATTAGCACACAAGTCTCCTCTGCCAGGATCTCTTGTTTCCAGATCTCTAGAGAGCTCAATGTTAAAACTTTTTAAAAGGCAAACTGTTGTAGAAATGACAAGCTCTTATCCCTTTCCAAACAGCTCAGCACCATTGTTCCATAAGAGGAGATACAGCAGAATATGAAATAGCAAAAAGCGCAGACGCCAGTCAAGCAATTAATTATCTTGTCAAGACATAGGGATTTTGGAGGATCGGAAGGAGGGGAAAATGCAGGGTTATTTGTGTTGTGAATAACAGCCTTGGATCAGTATTGAGCTATAAATACAGAACAGAGTCCCCAACCCAAAGACCTTACTGTCTGCTTTAATTACATCACAAAATTAAGGCAGCTGTGGGATTATGTTTTTGCATATGAACAGTCTAAGGATCTTAGTGTTGCAGGACACTAACATAGCCAAAATTTCTGCATGGTTCAAAAGATGTTCAGAACTTTTTTAACCAGTAGTGAGATCAGCTCTGCTTGCATCTGGGCAGATAAACCTACCGGAGTGCAGCCCAGCAGGTAGATCTTAGTGCTTGGAAAGATCCTTCTCTAAGAATCAGCTTTTTTGTTAACTCTCTGGCTTATGGAGGTTTATGGTTTCCTTTTGAGGCATCTGATCCCAGCCCTTTTCAAAAACTCATTCTTCCTGGCACTTCCTACTGGCAGTTATCTTCTTGGCTGGTATCTGAGGCTGGTAGTTGCTGTGAGGGCCTAGATGGCCACACTTTGTCCTTCTATAAAATGTAAGAGATCTTTAGGAGGAATGGTGTGTGCCTGTACACAGAGGAGGTAGAAAAAGTGTGATTTACACACTCTACAGATTGGGACACTGAGGAATACCATGCCTTAATCCAGTTTGTATTTCGTTTCCCCAAATCACTTAGCAAATAGCTGAGTGATGGAAGCTGCTTTGTTCACTTAAAATTATCCTTCTGACCGTTTCCTCCTAGATCTAGGCCACTAGTACTGCTGGAAGCCCAGCAAAATACGCCTGACCTGGCCACTCACCCCCCCTCACTGTATATTGGGGCATGTGTTGTCCCAAACAGTTGGCCTCTGTTAATTGGCTTGTCTGGTCCAGGTAAAACTGGTTTATGGTTCACGTCCAGTCCTTGGTCCATCAGTTGTCTGTCCTTGCTTTAGTCATCTTTAGAGAAACAAACTCTGTTTCAGTGGCTTATAAAGGCCAAGTGAGCCACTTCCTAAGCTGTGTGTGCCCCTGTCTCCTCCCTGCAACCAGAAGGTTGCAATTATTTCCTTGCCCTTTCAGAGAGTTTATGTTGTTTCCACATGCCTTCATATGGTAAAGGAGGCTGTAGTTCTAACAAGCTTGGCTGGAATAATCATTCCTTCTTGGCAAATACTTCCCCTGAATTGAAGCTGTGCCGTGAGACCAAGGAATAATCTTTGTCTTTTGCTGTGGGGAGGCAGCACTGAGTGCTGGTCCCTCAGCTCTATCCCTCTGTGTCACCACTGAAGCAGGTATCCATGCATGTAAGAAGGGAAGGGAGGAAAATATTTTTATTTTGGCTATGCAGCCAGCATCCCCAGTTCAACAAGTGTTAGGAGGGTGCTGTTCTTAATGTCATCTCTGGGCTGGTCAGTGCCCATGTGGCTGGTGACATGACTTCCAAGACCACTGTAGGTCTGGGGGAAGGTTCAAAAGAGTGTGTGTAATTAAGCATAGCAAGCATCAATTAGTACGGAGTTGTACAGGCAAATGCAGCATGTAATGAGGGAGCAGGATGTGTCTGTGGGGAAGTACAGGTGAAGCAGTCAAGACTGGAGACTCTTCAAGTGCCTTGAAAGTTGATTTTCCTCTTTTACTTTCTCAGACGAAGCTGGTGTGCTTTCAGATACTCTTTCACTTGCACGTCCCATGGTCCAGCATGTTGAATTTATTCGGTTCCTTCCTGCCCCTGGAACTGCTCTGAATTTCCCCCAGCAGAGCTGAGGTCAGGCTTAAAGGCGATAGGAAATTTGGCAAGCTGCACAGGCAGGAACTGGCCTTGTGGCAGCCGGCGGCAACTGCGGATCTGTGTGTTTCTGCCATTCTGTGTATCTACTCAGAGGGGAGGTTTAAAGGGGGTTAGAAAAAAAAAGAAGACATGGTGTGATGCAGTGTTTTGGCACCACGGAGTTATTTTGCTTAATAGTTTGGAGATGATTTAATCTCTGAGATAATTAAATTGAAGGTGTCATTTCAAAAGATAACAATGCCTGTATGAGCTCTGTTAGGTTTGGCATAAGCTTCAGCTTGTTTTGTAGAGATTGAGGGATTTTCTTGTATGAAATATGGGGGAGGAAAGGAGGGGCTTGTTTGAGGGTATTTATTTCTACCCTTTCTTGCTATAAAATAAACTGACATAATGCAGAGCAAGAAAGCAGCCCCTGTTATCTCAAGGAGGGGAGAGCAAAATACTCTGTATTTTAATGTAGCTTCTGACAATGAAACCTCTTGGATAAAGTCCCAACTTCATCTGCCTACTCCTGTGACCTGCCAAAGGAGATAAATTGGTCTGTCAAACGGCCCAGGGGGTTAGGAGGGGGCACACAGCATTGTGAGATCTGCAGGGACTGTCCCAGTGTCCAGTGCCACTCTATAGGAGCAGCTGGGTCCCCAGAAGGGTGCCATCCTCTCCACTGCCACTTATTTCAGCTGGAAAGTCTTTGTACCTGCAGCCAACATGGTCTGTGCTTCTGTTGTAAGAGGAGAAAGAGCTGTGTCTGAGTGGCCCCTCTCTGCTAACCCCAGAAGAGAAAGCTCCCTGCCCAGTATTGGACAGAACTCAGTTTGTCTTCCCTCTAGGGATGTGCTAATCCTTGTGCTTCAGGTACGTGTCTCCTCCAGAGCTACATGTGATGTGGTTAAACTGAAGTTTAACATTTAGTGGTATGTGACCTGCAGGTGGCCAGAATGTGTGTCCCAGAAATTGTGTAGCCTGCTCCTATAGACCCTGCTGCATGGGCAGAGGGAGCCAGCCTGCAGTTTCCTCAGCCAAACCCTCTGTGAGTTGGCAGAGAGCCCTCAGTTACACACACCCGTGCTCTGCTCCAGCCCCACCGTGCCCCAAAACCTCCCTGTCACTCTGGGGGTAGCAGGGAGGAGCTGGCCTGGCGGGGAGAGGATCTCCCCAACTGTCCTTAAAGATGCTCCCTCAGCCCATGCCCTGCTCCTCAGTGAACTACTGCAGCCATAACTGAAGTGGCAGATTTGAATACCCTGTTGTTAGTAATATTTTACCTGGTTGCCAGGTACTTCCCTTGGTATCTCATTTACCCCCACTTTATTACCAGCCATGTGAACCTCAAAGAAGAAAGGCTGTATGTAATGTGTATGTATTTTTTTTTTTTTTTTACTTCATTTCTGATAGGAAAAGGGAAATTGCATCTGGGCACTTGAGTGGAGTGGCTTGTGATATACCCCAGTTTATGTAGAAGTTGGCAGTGAATATTTTTTTTTTTTTCATTTTATCCTTACTAGCAGGAGAAGCAGGGGGACTTGGGACCCCCTTCTGGTGAATTACTTAGAAAAACAGCCAACATTTAAAATTACAGGTTTGGAATTGAACTATAAATTCCAGTGAAGTAAAAGATCCATGAATAATAAGTCTTTAGGCTGAAATATAATTTGTTTGTATGTTTTAAGCAGTAGAAAGGAAACAGGATATAATTCCTATTAGTAACGTATATATTTTCCCCAAGCAGGGATCCAGCTGTCTAATGGAAAGTTTGTGTTTGCTCCATAAACTTTTTTAACTGTTTGGTTGTTTCGGGATCTTTTTCCAATGGTTCACAGAGCTTTAATCTCTCTTTGTTCAGCTGATTGGAAACGTTGCTCTCAATTTGGGATTGCGTATCCTCTGTGGTGTAGCTAATCTTTCCAGTGTGAGCATGTCATCGCTTACAACAGATTTAACACAAGATCCAGAAATTATGTGCAAATTTGTGCATTTGCTCTGATTAGCATCTTGAGAATTATCAAATCATACTTTAAAAAGTGCTTCTCCTGTTTTTTGCAAACAGTTTGAATCTGAGCAAACTGTCTTGTGATTTGGAAAAGTCTAATGAAAAATGAGGAGCAATTTTTACAAAGGGCTTTTTGCGTTTCTTGTGTTCTGTTGGATCCACTATAATCGTTTTTTGTGTTTGTTTGGGGTTTTTTGTTTGGTTCTTTTTTGTTGTCTTTGTTTCTCATTGGAGGCAATGATATTTTGTTCATGCCAATACAATTCTGAGTGACCTGGATCACAGCTGTTGAATTTGCTTCTATTTGAAACAGAAATTGCTCTGGATCCGTTCTACAGAAAGGTTTAAGGCATTTATGGTACCCTTTGGGTTTTGCCCTTACAATGAGTGGGGGCATGTGCCAGCTGAGGAATTTGGAGTTTCTGATTTTCTTTTATCATAATCTGTCCCCTCACTGAAATGATGAAGATTGTGACATTGTGGCTGTACCTGCTTATCTCACAGCAGGTAACTGTGGAAGGCAAAGGATCGCAGACAACCATTTTCTTTAGAATTACTCCAGTGTAATGTGTGTGGGCTGAAAGGAGATTTCAGACCGTGCAAATGGGTGGGGAAGAAATTTCACTTTTATTTTAAACTGTTTTCACCAAAGAAAGTACTAGTTGGTTTAAGACCTCAATATAGACAGCTTTTAATTCTAACTCAGTTTTCATGTTTAATCCCTTTGTATATGTATGAGAGTTGAGGATTTTTATGCCTATTTTGGCCACTGATAGAAGATTTTTAGGATTAAAAAAAAAAAGAGACTAAGTTAATGTGATTTCACACCTTGCTCTAAGAACTAAAAAAACTCCATGTGTATGAAATTCTAACTCTTGAATTTTGTATGCAGCCTTGTCTAGACAATCTGCCCTAACTAAAGATTAAATTCAGCGTTGAGTTGACCTTAATTTGATAATGTTTGAAAATAACTAAAACTAAATGATGGCCACTTACAACAACAGCAACAAAAAAGTCTACATAGAATCATAGAATCATCAAATGCTTAGAGTTGGAAAGGACCTCGAAGATCCTTGAGTTCCATCCACATGCTTTGGGCAGGGACACCTACCACTGGACCAGGTTGCTTAAAGGCCCATCCAGCCTGGCCTTGGGATGGCTGATGGCAGACCCCAGGCCTCCAGAGATGGAGCAGCCACAGCTTCTCTGGGCAACCCTGGGCCAGGGTCTCACCACCCTCACAGTAAAGAATTTCTTCCTATTATCTAACCTAAATCTCCGCTCTTTCAATTTAAAACTGTTCCCCTTTGTCCAATTGCTCCACTCCCCGAACAAGTGTCCAACCCCATCTCTCTTGTAGGCCACATAGGACTGAGTGTGATGTACTGAATTCCTTTTATAAGGTCAGACTATAGATAGTTTTTCTGGGTTTCTCTGGGTAGATGAGCCCTTTCCTTTTAAATACAGCATAAATTTATTTCTTCTGAGTAAGATAAAGTTGTTCAAACATACTCTGCATTGACACCTGGCACCACATAAAATATGAAGGTATTTGTTGTCTGTCCAACAAATGCACGTGTACAGTGAATTTAGGAATGGCCTGGTGTGTTCCTGAATCAGAAGCAACTCAGCTAAAGGCACTGGGAGACCATTAGCATAAAGCTGGTATAAATGGGAACGTGGTGAAGACCTGTAGCCCCCCTGTGAGTCCTGGACTGAGAAGAAAGAGTTAAAAGAGCTCCTGTCCAGCCAAGTAAACGCAGGAGCTGCCATTTGGTGCTGAAAGACAGGGAGTCACTTGCTGCTTCCAGCTTCTATCAATTTCCACTCCGTTGTCAGCAGGTTGTAAATAAAATAGCTGCTGTGCTGCTCCTTCCGCTGGCTCTGGGACCGCGGCTGCCTCTGAAGGAGCGTACGGGTCTGATGGATAACGAGGGGGCCTGATTGCACCTCCAGCCCCATCCCTCAGGGAAAGGGACTCACCCAGTGGCAGCCAGAATGGCTTTGAGAGGCAGGAGAAAGGCAGAAGGTAGGAAGTGTTTTGGTTGGGTTTTTGGTTCACCCCAAGGAAATAAACTGCTGTCTGCTGCAACCCGGGTTTGATTTTTTGGCAGCTCCAAGAGAGAAATAGGATTAAAAATAAATGGAGGAATTCATCTTTTCAAAAAGAAAAATGGGAGAAAGGGAAGGGATCCAGCTAGGCATTAAAACTCGAAATCAAGCTTAGATTTGCTGCCTGCTCTGAGTTCCTCAGAAGGCGTCTAAAGAGCTAGTGTAGATATTTTTAATACACCATGGCCCAGCACTGCTAGTCAGCTGTGCAATAGCAGCTCCCAACTGCTGCTCTGTGGCTCTGCAACCAACTCCTGCCTGTGATGTGGACCAAATTACCTGGGCCAGCTCTTCGAAAGCAGTCAATAATTTTTGGGATGTCTGGTTTGGGAGTTCCCAAATCCAAGCGGCTTCTACATGCTTCTGGTGGTGGTTTGGGGTAGGGAGAGCCTTAAACAACCTTAAACCCACCACCCCGCTGCTGCTCAGACATCCCCAGTGAAGACACCCCAAGTATGCAGTTCCCCACGTTCATTTTCCATGCCAGAAGATGTTGACATTCCTATTTTCCTGTCTGTTTATTCATCTGTAAAATAGCAATGTTAAAACCAATTGCTCATCCCGGATAGTTGCTGTAAGGGTAAATGATGTTTACAAAGTTATTTCCTCAAAGGAAACTTAGTTGTGAAGTAGCCTTTATAACGCTGGCGCCAAGACTTTTGTGATGGCCCTTTCTCTACGGGAGGCGAAGCCGCCGTGTAACTGTCTGTTTTGAACTTATTTAGAGCCTTTCTTGTCAGCTTCCTGAGAGCCTTGTCTTCTCTGAACATGGGTGTTCCCAGTCTCCAGTTTGTTTTTCGTGTCTGTGCAGTCATCTGGAACAACCCTGTTCCCTGGGGAGGCTGTATAGGGAATATGGAGTTGGAGTGGTGTGGGGTTCATCCCGAGGAAATGGTGACTTGAGGTTACTCCAAAGGAATAACCCCAGGAGGACATTGGCAAAGGGACAGCAGGGACTATGGGTTTGACTGGCAGCTGTGAACCCCAAGTCTCTGAAGCAAGGCAGAGAGATCCAGCTCATGTTGAGTGGGCACTTTTATTTACTGCTGTGATAAATGCACAGCCTGTTCTTGTCTCCTCCTGCCCAGAGGACAGAGTATTTGATTCTGTAACTTTAGCTGTTCGGCATCTGGTTTGTTACAGCCCTGCTCGAGAAGGGAACTCAGCAGTAAACTTTCCAGGTCTGTCTGCAGTTGATCTGCTTCAGTCCTACTGGCATTTTTGATGGGAATTTTACGACTTCTTTCTTCTAAGTTTGGTACACGGTTTGTTTTCTTTGGAGCCAGTGTTGGCTCCTCTTGCCTCTCTTTCAGAAGCTCCAGTGATCAATGCCTTTGGTTGTGGGAACTCTTGCAGAGAAGAGAGTTCTGTCATCATTTATGGGGGTACAGGAAAAACAGATGAAGCAGTGTAATATATGCCAAATATTGTCCTCAGAACTGCTCTTATCTGATATCTACAGCTGTACTTGCTTAATGTTAATATTATTTTGCTTAGCTTTACCTTTCTTTAGAGAGAATTTTTTAAGAAGTGGAGTCCTCTTCAATCAGGCATCTTGTTCAGCAAATAGAATTATTGGTGTTGGTATCTGTATATATGATTCACTTTTATTGCAGGATTAGGTCCTTACTACTTATTGTTTGCATTTTCCAAAGTCACCTTCTGGGAAGAGCCATTGGACAGGAAGGAGCTGTTAGGGTTTCAGAAATTAATTGAATGCTGTTTGCTGGTAGGATACAACACCTTTATTTTTGATCTGGCCATCTAGCCTGGCAGATTCAGGTTCAGGTAGGCTCTTGAAAAGGGTGGTCATTCCTGGGTAGCCTGAGCCAGAGGGACAGATTCTCCATTTATGTAATTGTTGCACCTTTCATGACATTTGTGCTGACTTAGGCTAGTGACCATCTGCTCCCGAGCCCGTTAAGTCACCTGAGAAATCAGTGCAAGGCTCATTCATCAACCATTGAGTATTTATGCTTATTTTTTGATCTCTTTCATGATAGTGCCTGGAACTCATGAAGGAAGAGTGATATAAATGCCAGGGCGGGTCAATGAAACAAGCAACATTAAAAGATTTTATTTCCCCGCTCCCCTCCTTCCACCCAGTAACTTCTATAACCAAACAAGCTTATTTTGGAGACAATGTATGTGCACTCAGCCTTTTAAGGGAATCTGTTGTTCTGTCTGGTAATACAGACTAACACTTCATCTCTAATTTCTGTTGCAGCACTGTTATGACCCAAGGCAAGACATCCATCCCTTTTGCAAAAGAATTGTAATCCAAGCTCTGACCATTCATGATAGTGATGATAATACCGGAGCTATTAAAGAGCTTACTGCATGAAGGCAACAGTTGTAACGATGTTTTTAATAGTTGTAAAAGTGCCTTGTTATATTACCTGCCTGCACAAGTAAATTTAAATCCGAGTAAGGAGTAGAGTCTGTTAAACTAGCCTAAGATTCAAAAAACTTATTTATTTTTTTAAATGAAAAGCTTAAATAATTTCCCCAGAAAGCCAGTTTGTAACATAAACCTTCCCAGGGAATGATCCAACGTGCAGTCTAATAATTTTATGTGACTATTTAATCTACTGTTTAACAAACAAAAATACTTGCAGTACCATAGCAACTACTGCACAGTTTGGTGCCCTTGGGACAGAGATCAGCTCCTTGATCCAAAGCAAACCTGCCCATTCTGTGCATTAAGGTCTCCTTTAAGGCAACCTTGTGGAATCATAAGGAAGACTTTCTAAATTCAGGAAAAAATGGACTTTTTTTATGTCTATGTTTCATTCATTGGTCCAGATATGCATAAACACACTCCTTTATTTGGGATAAACAGGCATTCATAGTTCTGCAAGACTTTCTTCAAGGAAATGAAGGGTTCTAGTCCCTTTCCTGGATGCAGGTGTATTATAGATAGAAATCACTTTTTTATTTGTGCATAGAATCTGTGTGTATTGAGTTTCAAAGGAATGCCCAGCTATTGATTCCTTATTTAAGGTGTTAAAGTATATTGTCAGCAGGGAAATCTCAAGCAGGCTTCCCTTGCCATGCTGCAGAAAGATCTGCATGTAGAGAATTCTGTCTTTTGTGTTTGAAACAGGACAAAACTTCTCATCCCCTGATTATGGCTGAGAAGCTTTGCGAAACTCTGCAGAAATATTTTTCTTGCTAAAAGTCTCTGTCTTGGGACTAATGTTCCTGGTTCCCCTTTTATCTTCTGGATGTTTATTCTCTGCAACTGAGCCTTTCGTGCACTTTGCTCTGATGCTGTTGGATCTGCAGCGTGGGGAGGAAACTGTCCTGAACCACAGCACAACTCAAAAATGCAACTTCATCATGGCCACGTTTCCCTTCATTGCATTTGTGTTACCTGATGGATGTGCATACCTGGATATATGGGTAGATAGCATCTGGCTTTCTTTCTGGAGAGTAGTTTTATTCTTAAATTAGAAATACTTCTGAGCCTTCCATTATTTGTCTTGCATCTAGAGCTGGTCAGGATTTTCCCAACAGAACTGTTTTCTGTAACAAAGTGCTGACTCTGTGGGATCTTTTTGGTGTTGCTGTTGTTGTGGGTGACCTGTCAAAACTGTTGACAGGAACCAGACAGGCAAGAGTGATGCTGCTGACCACCCTCCTGGCTGCCTGATCTCTTGATGGGCTCCATGGCTGCTGGTTAATGGGTGGTACCCGACCAAACCAAGGGTGTGCTGGGCAGCTGGGAAGGTGCTGGTGGGGTAGATGCCTGATTCATCTGCTGCCTGTGGAGCTGTGAGGACAGGCAAGGACAGGCAGGCTACAGCCATTCCTGGGGGTGCATCCATGGCACTGGAAACACTCCAAGAGCGATATTTCCCTTTCTCCTGTGGCACAACCAACCAAATATCAGCGATTTAGAATTGTCTTTGAAACCCAAATCCTTCTCTGGCCTTCTTAGCAAGGGCGGTCTGAGTAAGATAAATAAGCTAATTACTGCCACAACCTGCTATTTACTACATGGGATACTTCTTGTGATGGATTTCTTGTTTTCTGATTGGGTGCCTGAATCCGTTCATGTATTACCTCATGGCTTGCAGGCAGAAAAAAAAGGGAAGCATTTTTGGATTGTTAATGCTCTCATGAATGTGCATTGCCCTAAAAGTTTTTGGGTAGTGACAGTGTGATCTTCTATATGGTAAATATTTTTCTTTGCTGTCTTTTCTCCTATTTTCTACTTTTCACCTACTGTTACTAAGTGAATTTCTGTTCCCAGTGTCTCCTCTTTGGAGTTCACAGCACGAAAGCACACTGTTTGTAACCTTGCCTAAGAGACATGCATTTCTCAGATAGTTATGTGTAAAGTTTCAGAACCTTTCTGGTTCAAAAACATAAGTAAAATGTTAACTTACCACAATCCTAAAACAATGTATTGTACTTAATCTAAAAAGAATCTGTTCCACATTGCAAGATCTCCGGGCACTCTATGTAAAATGATACCCTGCTAAGAAATCTAACTTATTAATGCAAGTTTTGACAGAGAAGATTTCATTTTGAAAATAATGTTCCCCAATGCTTTTATAATAATTAGGTTTGAAACAAGGCTGTGCAGACACAATAATTTCTAGGCTGGGTGATCAGATATGCCTCTCTCCTATCTACCCTTTTTTCTTTTCCTCTCTCCTCAAAAGCCCCCCTCACAATTGGACCTGCCATAGACTTTATATGGGAAGGTCCCAATATGGTATAACAGAAGCAAAAAAGGAAGGAAAAAGCAGGGCAAAGCTTTTTCCAAGCTTTGTCTTATTCTCAGATTATACTTATTATACGTAAAACAATTTAGGATCAAAATTATACTCTCCTTTGCAACCCCAATAAACTGAGATTGAGGCCTTTCTCTCTGTAACTCTGTTTTACCCTTCTGCCTAATCTGGGCAGTAGCAGACATAACTCATTAATACCTGAATTATGTCAATGCCCTGCCTTGTTACTTCAATTGCCATGATTTAGTAGATAAATCTTGCATACTTTTGGACTGCATTTGTCTTGTATTTAGGCTTTTCTTTGTTGGAATAATTACTCTGAGCGATCTGTGAATTGCTTTTTTCCCTTTTATCTTTTAGTATGCAGTGGGAAAGGTTGCTTTTAGTGATTGCTCTGGGATATCAGTGGCCCAGTCTGTCTTGCCTGCAGCAGGTCCTCGTGTCCACCTCCCTTCCTGCTATAGCAAAGCTTGCAAGCTGGCAGGGTCAAGCAAATGAAATCTTAAAACAGTAGAGATCTGGGTTAGATCCTGTGGCCTCTGGCTTGAGATTGGGTGTTGACTTTCAGTGTGACACAAGATTGGTTGTATCCAGGTGTGTACCCGGAGGCCAGTTTAAGATGCTCGGAATTGTTCACAGACCTGTTTTTTTTTCTCCTCTCATGTGTTGGTCAGATTCAACAGTTCTTCCCCTGCTTACACTGTCTTGGGGGATGTGGCTGTTAAAGCCACTTACAGAGATTTTTAGAAGAAATACTCTTAGAAATCCAATTGGGACAGGTAACTTCACCAGTTGTGTTGCTTGAGCAAATCAGCTTATGGTGATTAAAAGCATGGTTCTAGCTGGGGAAAGGACCTGCCTGATATTTAGATTTGAGTATTATCTATTTGCAGATATTTAAATTGAAATGGCTTTGATAGTCTTTTTATTTAACAGGTGTAAATCCCATGTAGACATACTTATTTTGGGTTACATGAAGAGAGTATGGGTGGATATCTGTTATTCTAACTGCAGCTTAATGAGGTCATCAGTCTAACAGGCTGGTGGATATTTTGTGCCCTCTCTGCCTGTTGCCAACACAAAGTACAATCTATTGGATCAAACAAACGGGAGAGAGTGCTGAGAAACCATTAGCCTAACTTCTGGTGACAAGTAAACAATTTATTAAATTGTATTAAATTAATCTTTTGCTATTTTCCATCCATGCCCCCAGTCAGTTACTGGTCTAAACCGCAATGGGGACATCCACAATTACCAAATCCACTTTAAATTTTGGTCAGTACTAGCTTTTTGGAGACAATACCAACACTGACATAACTGGATGTTCTCCTGCTGGAGAGATGGTTTTGTGCCTGTGGGATTTAACCGTGACATATCAGAAAAAGATGAGTGTTGTTTCATCGTAGCACTATGAAGTGAGAGCTGTGCAGGGGTGTATTGTAGTTTATACAGTTACCTGGTTTCCAGGTGAATTAGTTGTAGATGTGCTGAAGGCCATCTCATTTTTAAAAGGGTTTGCTGGCACAGTGCTTTCTCTTCAGGCCTCTGACATTAGGATTTATCCTGTACTTTGATATGGAGTAGCATTATCTTGATTGTTCTTGGCATAGTCCAAGATAGATGCAGCATTTCAGGCTTTGGGTGGGAGGAGTGAGAGCCTCCGTGGAGAAGAGGGGGTGTTTTTCTGTTGTCTGGCTAGTTGATATAATTGCCTGGAGTTCAGCTGCCTGAGTGGCTGAATTTTATTGCATGATTTGTGTTTTGAGGTTTGTCAAGAGGCCTAGATCCTTGAATCAGCATGCTTTCTTTCCTTTTTTCTTTTTGTTTTCAATTTTGAAAAAATCAAACTAAATTATATTGAAATTTTCTGATATCTTATCAGTCTCGGGGCTTCTCCAAATATTAAGCCTGCTAACATCCCAGGCAGCTAGGTGAAAAGCATGAGTTTCAACCCGTCTGTCTTTTCAATGAGTACGACAGATAAATTAAGAGACTTTTTTATGGTCTGTCAGAGATACTGGTCACAGAGTTGGCAATAGAAATCGAGACCCTTGCTGTAGTCATCAGACCACCCTTCCAACAATATGCTTATGTTTCAGGGCTCAGCCTCTTTGCAAACACTCACAATTAGTGATCTGTGCTGTGCTGTTCATGCTTTCAGAGACATCTCCCTTTAATTTATTATCCTGCAAAAGATCTAAACTTATACATAGTTATAACCTGGCTGTGTTCCTTTATGAATTATTTACAGTAGTATTTTTGGTCTTCAGTCATCCAATTTTGGCTAAAACTGTTCTTCCTCCAGTTTCCTGCCATTTATCCTTCAGGTATTAAGCCAAATTTCTAGATTGTCTGATCACCACATTTCAGACATTGTTGTTAACCTCTACTGTGGAAGGAGCAGCTTTATCAACCCGACGTTACTGGAGCTGTAGGTTTGCATATAGGTAGCAGATGAGAATTTTTTGCCTTTTTTAAAAGGATGTTGTCAGTAATTATGTATTTGAACAAAATAACATCTCTGCTTTTAATAATCCAAGGTTATTTTGTAACGTAGGGAGGAGACTTGTTTTTTGAACAATTGCATTTTTGCCATTGATTTTTGTTTGCTGCCACTTGAGTTTGTCAGCTGGACAATGAAAAATAGTCCAATTTTAGCCAGATCTTACAGTAAATGCTGCTTTTCACTTCCATCAAGAAAAGTTATGTGTGGGAAGTCTGCAAGGGATCAGATATTCTTCTTTATTTAAGTTGTTTCCTTTTCAGTTTTCATGCTCCAGGACAATCCTATGATCTTTGCATTGGCAAGCAAGTATTGCTGATTTCATAAAACCCACAGGAACATTTCACCAAGAGTTACAGCTTCTGAACTTCAGAGCAAGAATAAAGGCTTACCTGTGGAAAACTGATGTTTGAAGACAAACTGTGCTATCTTCCCTCTAATTATAATGCTGACTGAAGAGCTGCTGGAGACATAAAAGACTAATGTGTTGCCTCTATTTACTTTATAACCAGTGCAGCTGTATAAAATAGCCTGTTTTCTTACCGACGGCAAAAAGGGAGAGAATTGACTCTTCTTGTCCCTGAGAGATACTTTGTGAGTGCAAAAGATAAAGACCTGGCTAAAAGGGATTTTCTGAGTGTTCTTGACTCTAAGTGCAGCTATGATTATGTAGGCAGGGTATGAGTGAGTGGATAATAACATTTCATTAAGGAAAAAAAGGAATTAGATGCTGAAGGGGCTATTTTATAGCAGGAGGGATCCAGAAGGGGAGAAATAGAAGAGATCTGTGTGTATATGTGTGTGCCTGCGTCTTCCTTTCCTTTTGCCCAAGACCATACACATTAAACCTATTTAATCTTCCTTGAACCTACATTAAACCTATTTAATCTTCCTTGAACCAGTGCAAGGGTTGTACCTGGGTTCACAACTAGTTTGTCTTTGTTCATTGTAATAGAGAATGGGAACCTTCTTCCTGCAGGTTCTCATTTCTCTGCCTTCTCCATTGCTAAGGAAGAGGCAGTTTTTGACAACAAGATCTTTGTTTCATAGGAGTTTATCTGTTCCTAATGTTTATTCTGCACCTGGAGTCAAGATCTGTGATTTATGACATTGTGTAATCCCATTCACAGCAACCCACTGGGACAACATAAACAGTGTGGTGGAGCTCCAGGTGGGAAGGACACAGAGCAGGGAGGATCTTTGAAAAACTGGAGAATTCTCTCCTGCAAAATACTCTGCAAAACAGAGAAACGTGAGGATAGCCACATGGCATCAGTCCTGTGGGTTTGGCTCCAAAGATTTTCATCAGCAGTGCCTGTAATAATAGTGAAGAATGCGTTTTGAGAAAATGTTTGATAACCTTTAAATGCCCACCGTTGTCTAGAGTTGCTCTTTGTACTGTGGTTTTACCTTGAACTGTCCTTTTGGGATTAGCTTTTCTCTCTCCCCTTCCCCATCTGTTTAGCTCCTTATCTCTTCCATGCAAAACTGCAGGGCTTGGTCATGTTAAAATAACAGTGGAGATTATGAAGAAGCATGAAAAAAAGCTCTTTAGTGGAGTGGCTATGGCTCCTTGATTACTTCCACTCTGATTTTGGGCTGTTTATTTGTGCTTTCTTGTGTTAGAAATTTTATGGTTCTTTGTATCAATTTTCATCTTGGAAACCTGAATATTTTGGTACCAAATAGTGCTAAACTTCCATTGACATCAAAAGCAATTTTTCTTGTCTAATAACCAGGGAAATATGGCTCCGTTGCGTTTTGTAATATCTGCAGGTTACTTTGCAGCTTGCTTTGTCTTTCTCAGCTTTTATTGCCCTAGGTGTCCTCTGCAAACTTGTTCATGGTTGAGTTTTTACCAATTATACACCCAAAAAAGGAAAAGACTTTTTAAAACTTGATGTGCAATAATCCAACTAACCAGATGTGTGGAGAGAAGTTCAACCCTTAAAATGAGACACTTAAAACTTTCAAGGTCAGAAGAATATTGTTTAAATTGTGCATTTTTCCCTGCTTTTGCAGAAACAGCTCTGTGGACCTCTAGTGGTCTAAGGGCTCAGACTTTCAACCACTGCTTTTATGGAGGATATTGCCTTAACAAATTGCAGAAGTTGTTACAAGTTTTTAAACGTGGTCAATACCTGTAGAACTGCTTTGCTGAAGAATTGCTGGGTTCTGCCTTGGCATTTAAGTGTCAAAAGCTGAGAAACATTTGAAAAGCCAACTAAAAAAGTGCTACCCAGCAAAATGGGAAAAATAGTCCACCCAGTCAAAATAAAATGCAGACAGAAAGGAACAATCTAAGGTCATATTTCATCCCAAATTTAGGACCTGTGTTCTCAAAAAAACATCACGCAACATTTATCTCAGACTTGGATTTAATAGAACTTTTTTTTTTTTCTCTGAAAAATGTTCTACCAAGAGAAATGTTTTTCCTCAACCAAGACACGTGTGTGTGTAATACAAAACATGGGATACTTTACATCCCAAGTGCTCCCACATTTTGCTAGTACATTAAAAACCAGTTCAGTGGAACAGACTGGGAACCATCAGCTATAACAAGTCACCTTTTAGAGGGAAGCAAAATCTGAAACCATACAGTGTAAAAGACGTGGAAAAAAAGGAACGCTTTTACAAATTCTCAAATATAGTGTGAGTGGATCAAAATTATTGCTTGAAGTGTTACTTTTTTGCTGTTGGAAGGATGTTCTCTCTGTTAGGAGGCAGTTGGTGAGCCCAGGGGGGAGTGTGCAGGACGGGGAGCAGATTGCACCTGGGCTCTGCTCTCATGCGGATGGGATGCTGTGAAGACATGAGGGAAAAGGAGAGCAAATCCTGGTTTACAGTGTGCTGTCCCAAGTAGATCATAAAACAGTGCTATTTTTTTTAGACTGCAAGTTAGTCTTCACAAAAGAGCATTGTATGACCACTTAGTTGTATGTATTCTTTCCTATATTTGGTTATCTGCTTTTCTAAAACCAGACTTTATTGCACTGGTAGCTATAAAATACTCAGAGCATCAGAAATTAGATACCTAAAGGGTTGATTATTTTTTGTGATTTATGTGATTAGGCTGTGATGATCTTCACAACAAACTAGAAGGGGGAAAAATTGGGCTGTCCTGTGCTTACCCAGGTGCAGCAGATAGAGAAAATGTAGCAGAAACACACACTGGCTGCACCATTCCCAATGTGGAGTCATGGCAAAGGACAGGACTGTGAAATTGGCCCGAGACCTTCATTTCATTTGGGAATGTTTTCATAGTAGTTATTGTAATTTTTCATAGACCTGATCATGAATTTTCCAGCAGTTCTTTAAAAAGAAGCTGCTGTTGGAAATAAAGGTGTGAGTTGTTCGATGTCAAGTCATGCTTCAGAGGATTTGGAAGCAGCACTTGAATTCTGGTTTCCAGGGTTCTTTTTTGCAGGTACCAGTTGCTCAACAGAAAATCTTATTTAAATGAAAACAGGATAGGAAGGATGAAGGTGAACTCCGTGTCAGCATCTTTTACAACTTTTTTAACATTGTCAAAGTGTTCGGTCTTTTTGTTTCTTATTTCAAGCTTTCTGATGGATTTGACAGATTATTTTTTTTTAGTCATATGGAAATAATGGGAGGTATTTGAAATGAAGGTGGGGGACCAGCCTCACTGGTGTCCATGGGCATGAGTGTTTTTGTAGTTCTTACTTTCAGTGGTTTTTGGGCTCAGCTGTTGGTACAAGGGGAAGGAAGTAAAGCAATGCTACCCCAGAATCATTTTGGTGCTTATCTCTAAATCACAGCTCGCACAAAGAGCCCCAGACACCAGGTTTCTCTAAGGATCAGGTGTCATTCTGGCCAGGGCTGCTGCTGGCTTTCATGAAAACAGCTGTGATCATCGTCGAGTTCTTGAATTTTGCCTTGCAATTAGAAGACTTTACCCTCACCTTTACAGGTAGTGGCTTGATTGTTTTCATCCTGAAGTGCTTGACTTTTCTTGCCATGCCAGCCGTGACCAGCCGTGACCACTGAAACTAGCTGACTAATTAAGTGTTTGTGATGTGAGGAGGCCACAATTAGTAGGTGAGAGATTGGTGTTGGCATGAGGAAGATGAGAGAAGGCAGCTGAATGATAGGATGCCACTCTGCGGTGTCTAAAATGGAAGACAGAGAACTGGTGTGTGAGCTGTGGTCTTTTCCAACAGGAAAGTGGGCCTTTGTCTTATGGGACAATGTTACGGCACAAAGCCATCCCATATGCTTTGAGCAGGGAGCTTAACAAATGAGCTCATTTCTACTGAAACCCTAGCACTCTGAGCATATTACTACTATGGATTAATGTAATTTATTTTTGTCACTGACTGATTCATAGGGTGTTCTCTTGCAATTTGCAAAAGCACCTTGTGAATCATTTAAGCAGGAATTATAAAATTAAATGCTTCTTTCCTCTTCTGACACTAGCCCTTGGAGCCAGGCTATTTGGGGTAGGTGCCAGGGAAGGGTGTGTGACACTGCACAAAAAGCCATGTCAGCAGTTTCTCCTCCATTGCTTATTTCAGATCAGGGCTTGGGGGACACTGATGTCAATAAACCCACTAGTTCTTCTTAGTACCTCCACGTTGCAGAGAGGGTTGGCTTTGAGTTGGTTGTAGTGGACGCAGTTCCACATCCATTTTATGTGGCTGTCTCTGTTTTGTGTTTATTGCTACTTGTTGAGTTACAGTCTCTCCTGGCAAACTGGAGACAGGTTGCAGCTAAATTGCCCAAACAGGCACCAGCTTTGTACTGTGGGGTTTGGGTGCCAGGCTCTACAGAATACCCTGGTCACAGCTACCTCCTTTTGCAGACAGTGGAAAAGGCTGTTGGCACCTCAGCCTGCCAAAACCACCCAGCTTGAGGACAGACAAGTGCTATCTATTCCTTTTGTGTGTCTGTCTTCAGAAGTCCCTGTTGATTACCATCGTGCTGTCATGTTAAGATCAGGTAAATGCTTTTCCATGAGCTGTTCTCCTCCTTTATCTCTGGACCCAGTATTTCAAGAACTTCTGGCTCTCATTTTTCCCTCCTTCTCCTCCTCCTCGTTTTGTGGTTCACTGCCTGATGCTGTTTGTGCCCTAAAGTATTTTACTCAGTTGATATTTTTTCCTTTGTTACCACCCTGAAGTTTTGGTGTGATGTTTTGAGGCTAGGTTAGGTGATGTGCTGAGGATCCCCAGCTACTACTGGCCAGACAGTGTGTCCCAGACAGATTGTCCCAAACCTAAAGAGTCCTTGTTCTACCGTCCTTGTTTTGAAAGGTGGATATTTTCTTGAATTAACTGAGACTAAAAGGATGGATACCTTCTAGCAGGTGGGCAAATGAGTGTTGCTAACTCACAAGAGAGCTAGAAGACTTCTACAGTGAGATATCAAATATATAGTGTATGAGATAACTTGATTCACCAGACAGAGTAAATCTGTTTTACCTTTAGTGTACCTTTTGCAAACAGGCTTAGGAGGGTGAAAACATCAGCTGTTGTTTAATTAGGGTATTCCTCTGCAGGGTTTTCTCTTTTTTAAAAAAAATTACTATACTGTAACTTTAAAAACTCGGAATATTATAAACATATTGCAAGCATATGCTCTCTATGCAGAAAACCACAAAACAATAAACCTAATGTTGAAAACCACATTAAAACAAGGAAAAATCACTTTGCTAATGTTTTGTTTCATACAATTTTTTAAGACTTGGAATGGAGTTGAGTCCGTTTTCTTGGCTGCTAATCAAAGAGCTGGCATGCTTCACTTAGGAAAAATGTAAACTTTGGAGAGCCAAGGTTTTTACTCTCAATGCCCCTTTCAGACAGTGGTTTTTATGGGTTAATAAATGTTAGCCAATACTTGTCTGACAGGGACAATCAGTACATGGGTATCTGAGAGTAGCTGACTTCCCTTTGGGGGACCTGGAATCATTTAGATCTTGTTAGCCCAGTGATTAGGGTTGTTGAGTTTTCAGTGTGTCACCATTTTTGTAACCTGTTAAGGAAATAAACAATATTTACAAAGGCAAATAAATGAATGTGGATTCCTCGGTTAATTGCATTCATGTCTTCCTAAATCAAGATGCTTTATTTGGACTTGCTGGAGGGCTACAATTCTTGTCAAAGGCTGATTGATTTGGACTTTTCTGTGCCTTCATCTGGATCTGATTCCCTCTTGGAAAGTCGACTAACAACAAAAACATCTGATAAAAGGGCTTTTCACTTGGAGCCCTTTACAACTGTAATTGCAAATTATCAGCCTGAATTAAGATAGGGAAAAATTATTAGTAAAAAGGTACTTGGCTGAATAAGCTCCATTCATCGTAATTTTATCTAAGAATCTTATAGCTGCTTTCACATTACATCTTCTGGTTATTCAGAAACATGCCAATTGGTCTCAAACTCAACTAGATGATCTCCTTTGTCCATGTGATCATCTCTGGTTTTAACCTGTATAAGAACATTTTGAAAGGTTACCTGCAGTGGGGAGAACTTGCTTTGAGTGCACAAGGGACTGGGAGAGGCCATCGGTGAGTTGGCAGCACAGCTAATGCAGGACAAGGATATTACAAATGCCATATTGGAAGAAATCAGTGGTCCCTTTGACACTTCTCAGTGCCTAATGGAGAATCACTTGGGTATCCAGAAATATGCAGAAATGAAGCAAGGATTCATAGCGGTGTACACAGTCGCTGATGAAGAAGCCACTTGCTTCTTGCCTGGGAATAGAATAAGAAAACAAAAGAAAGACTCACGCCACTGAAGGTGCTACCAAAGGATGGTCTGATGCCACGGGGATGGATGCAGTATGAGAGCAGAGGCCAGTTTAGCTCTTCAGTTTCTTGTGTTAAGAGTTTTCATGGGGGCCAAGCACCTGATTCTAGCAGCACCGCTGAATTCTTGTATAAAGGGTCCTTCTTTGAAGGTGTCAAGTCATTTGTTTCATGTTGGAAGCCTCTCACAGAGGCTGTGAGAACCTTGAACTGAGCAGTCAGTAGGTGTCAGTAGAAACTGAGTCATTTCTCACCCTGTGGGACTGGGGTCTTCCTGTGAATTAACCAGATCTGACAGTGTATTTGCCAGCATTGGGTGTGTTTAAGGTCTTTTCTTAACTATTCAACAATTCTCCTGGCCAATATTCTTTCTTTTGTGCATACTCCTAGGCAAACTATAGAAGCACAGATTCTTCAGTTTCCTTGGTTATATTTGCCAGGCAGCAAAACTCTGTGTAGCTCTGCAGCTGGTCTCTGACCTGTTTCTTGACTGGGTTTCCTCAACAGGGTCCGCTCCAGCAACACCTGAAGTAAAAGCTGTTCAACATTTGGGGCTACAGCTTTTGTTCTTGGGTACTGCCATCTTTCTCTCTCTCTCGCGTTGGTTCTGTGATGAGCCTGGATGTAGATACCTTTAATAAGGTGAATATGTGTAATCTTTATAAACACATGCTGTTCCTCTGCAGCCATGTGGGTCTGATAGAGTTCTGCCTTCCTGTTTTGATTTCTAAATCTGCCTGGGTTACAGTTTTTATCATTAGCTGTTCCTGAAGTATTTCCCACTCTTCTGTGGTTAATTTCCAAGACATGCTAAGGGGTTCTCATTGATACTCTTCAGGGCCCTTTGAGTCTAGCTGCTCTAAAGGAAAAAAAAAATATCTGTGCACTCCTTTCTTAAGTGCATACCATCTCCTCAAGAGCTCTTCAGATCTGCTGATAAGATCAGAATGCTTCTAAACATCTGATGTATGCAATTATGCCTAGCATGATTTTGAAGTTTAGAAACACCACAGTATTTGCTCATGTTGGCTGCTCAGCAAGTCACACCAGGGAGTTCCTCTTCTCCTGACACATGTTCACCCCTGCCTTGCTGTTCCGTTAGTGTCATCTCAACCAGCATCTAAGTCATTGGAATTTTGGAATGATCACACTCCTGGATTCTGCTTCTGGTTTTTTTTTTATTATTTTAGGGTGGGTTTTTTTAAGATGTGTAGCAATATCCCCTAATCCATAGCCCAAATTTAGTATCCTGAATCTCTGCCCAAAAATGTGTCAGATTAAAAGTCTTTAGGCCCTTTCCTTTGCTCTGTGGGTTCTGTTCTCCCATCTGTGTCTCCAGCAATAGCCATTTGCTGTCCCTCCTTCAGGGAGTCTCTGCAGTTGTAAAGTGGGGCTGCAGGAGGGGATGATGTGTTGTTGCCACCTTTTTTAGGGGATGGAGCCAGGCAGCTGGCAGGCTGGTGCTTCTCAGCTGCTATCTCACACTGCAAGCATTCATCTTTCGTCAAAAATTCCAGAAGATGTTTAGTTGCTTTGATTGAAAATACTGTCAAGTGGTGTAACTAAGGCAGAAGAATCTACTTCTTCAGGGATCTGTGAGCAGGTGCTTGGGTGGGAGGACGGACTGAACTGGGTCACTGAGCACAGTCCAGGGAGGTTGCCTCACCAGAAACCAGCCACTGACGACTGGGAGGGTTTCCAGTGCAAGTATCTTGTGTGCTTTTCCTCTACTTATACAACTTCTGAAGGCAGCACCTATTGGCTGCCCTTGAAACTGGGATCCTAGGAAAGATGTGACATGGAGCTGACCGTATTCTTACAGCGATATTTCATATTCTAAGTTCCTTGTGTGGAAGAGAGAGGTGACTTATTTATTGGGACTGGCATCTTGTTTAGCAGGTGGCGATTTGCCCTATTGCTTATTCCCTCTGATCCACTCACAGTCAATCTAAGCAGCCATAGCACAACTCCTGGGGTTTATTTGAGCCCCTCTTTCTTTCTTCATGAGGTAAACCAAACCATGGCATCACTGGCACTTAGTTATCCCTTCTTGAATATAGTATTATAACAACTTTTCAGGCAGGACTTCCTTGTGGGTGATACTTGGATAATGTCTGGACTTCCTCATGGGTGATACTTGGACAATGTCTGCCTCCTTTTCAGCATTTTAGCTCTTTCTCTTCACTATGAACCAGTTTCTTAACCTCATTATAACAAGATTGCCATATTCTTATGCAGAAGGATAATTTGAGCAACCTTAGGTAACTCAAAGCCCAAAATGTTGGACCTATACTTCTGTTTAAAATAGCAGTGCTTTAGGTGTCATATGATGAAAGGCCACAACTGTGTGTTGGAGCAGCCATTGAGTGGCAGCTGCCTGTCTCAGTTCCTGTGTGTACTGGTGGTGGTTTGAGGTAGACACAGATCAAGTTTACCAAGCCAACTCAAGGACCTTGAGTTATGAGGATATTTAAAGCTTAATACAGAAGGTGTAGTTCAGGCATGTCTCAAAGTGTACCTTGTGCACCAGATATATAAAGTGTAGTAGATCTTTTCCATATAGTACATTTTCCCCTACTATCACAGTTTTGGATTGAATTTGTGTCCTTTTTGGGGAGGGGGGGAAGAACCTTTCTTTCCAAACTGTCCTTGACCTGTGTCCAAATGTACATCCTGCAGTCCAGATGTTTGAAACAAATACAGCCTATGTGCAAATCGGGCAGGAGGACTGTCTTCTGCCACTTCTCCCTTCTGCTTGCCCAAGGACAAGGAAATCCCTTGTGCAAGTCTGGACAGTGTATCTCTCCTTCTTCTTATTCCATCTTGACTCAGCAGGTTTCAGAGGAAGCTTAAATTTTTCATCTGGCACGGAAGGACAAACAGTTACCTTCCCATCACAGCTCTTTGGAGCAAGGTTCTAAATTACCATCACAGCTGTGTCTAATGTCCACAAAAGAACAGGATACATCCTGCCACCATGCCAGCTCCCCTGCCGGCTGCCCTCAATCCCCCTGTAGATGAATAGGAAGTGAGTGAGTAAGTGACAGTCCGTTGCATGCCATGACAGATGCTGGAAGCAGCTGGAAGTGTAATATCCCATGTAACTGCATTGCATGGAAGAACAGCCATCATTTATTCCCTTTTGTATAGTCTGTTTGGGTTGCTGTTTGATGTGCAGTGCCTCTTTCATCTGAGACTTGGCAGTCTGTGGTTTCCTGGTTCACTTAGCTCGTTTTCAGAGAGAGACACAAATATATTTCTTTTTTTTTCCTTCAAGAGGGGTGTAGAGAAGTCATTTGCAATCCATACTTTGGTTCTCAATTGAGAGCAGCAAAACTTTTCCAGGAAAGGATGAGTCCCCCTTTGGCATGAAAACCAGAGGATTTCGTTGTTTCTGGTTTGTTGCCTGACTTCTCTGAGGTTGCTGACTGTGTGCAGCTCTTAGCAAATTCACAGGGATATAGAAAGATTGAGATCCTGAAAATCACACCTTCCTTGTTAATTTAAACTCATCTTACTGAATCACCGGAGGAACTAAGCTCTGATAAGTGGCACGTCTATGTCATCTTTAAAGTATCTTGCACCTCACACTGCATTTCCTTTTGATTAATATCAGACAATGATTTAATCGACACTTTCTCTAACAAGCACACTTCATTCCTGGCTGGAAGTTGTGAATCAGAAACCTCTACGAGAGGATGTAAACAGAAACCTACAGAATTAATTTGTCAGCCAAGAGGTTCTAGTTTGTCACAACCGTTACTCGGCCATGAGGATGTGTTTTTACAATTAGAAAGAAATGCTAACTCCAAGTGGTGTATTACATTAAATAGAAAAAATATGCTGTCAGATTGGAACTCAACCTGGGGTTATGGGGAAAGTAACTAAATAAACCAATGAAGGAGAAAAACTAAAAAAATTTTTTTCTGTGTAAATCAATTCAATGAAATAGTTATCCAAAATATACTGCATGTGTAAGTGAATATAAAACAAATACAAGGTAAACCAAATAAAAGGAAAACAAAACCATAATCAAGTTGGTAAGGAATATTAAAGTAAATTGCCAAATATGTTGAGAATTTTTTCAAGGGAGGGGGGTAACTTCAAGGGGATGAAAAGCACTTTCTAAGAGGTTCTTACAACTTCTGACATGGTGTGTCTGGCAGCACTTCCCCTGATGGCAGGGGTTTGTGTTGTTTTCAATTATATGCTCTGTGTCTTTACCAAATACCCAAATAAAGAAAACTATAAGCTTGCAAGGAAATAGATTAAAATAAATTTCAAGAAGAGACAGAGAGAAGGAAAGAGTTCGAGTTAGATAGAAACAGTAGCTAATAATTTGGAGAAAAATGACCAAAACCAGATACTAATATAACCCTCTTTAAAGCAACAAAAAACTCCAACTCAACCAATTCTTCCTCCTCTCCCTCCACCCCCCCCACAAAAAACAAAACCAAACAACCCCAGAGAGCTTATAGCAGCTCAGACCTGAGGTGGAAGGGCTTAGGGTCCAGTAAAGTCTCCCCAGGGCTCCCTGGAGATGGGACCAGTGTGACTGCACAAGAGACCTGCTGACCCACAGGGACTAAATCAAAGTCATCAAAAGGAAGAACTGTAAGAAATAAAGTCGTTGCCTTTTCAGTGACCTGATTCAGTTAACTGCTTGGTAACTGGCAATAGTGGAAAACTGACTGAAGAACCATGCGGGTAAAGTAATGCCATGTTTTTAAGGCACTGGTCACACTGGGATTCAGACATCTGTTTAAAGCAAGCAGATGAAATCTTTGTAAGATCCTAGCTCAAACTGCAGAGTATAATTTATGTTCCCAGTGTGGTAAAAGTGTAAGCATTTATTTTGAATGAGCTAAACCCATGGGGAAAAATTGGGATTCCCCAAAATTTTGTGGTCCACAGTGCAGCAGGCTCCTCAGTTGAGGGGAAATTGCCGTATAATTATATCTGAGTGATTAAACCTCTGAATAGTTTGTAATCATTAACCTAAACGTGTTTTCAATAACTTTGTGTATCTGCCTGGTCTGCAGCCTTCTTGGGGGTTCCTTGGTTTGCAAGATGGGGTGCAAAGGCGTGTGTGTTCCTGGGATTTCCTGAGAACTGCTGCTTGGAGCACAGCGGCGTAGGCGCTGGGCACTTGTGTACATGTGCTCTCCAATCTTTCAACATTAGTATGCATGTTTTAAACATTTTTTTTGGACCTAAGTGAGCAAAATTAAATGTAGCATTCAATTTGCAATGAGGCGCTGATTTATATAAAACACACACAGATTGCCTGAAGTGGTTGTGGAGCCTCCAGTGTTGGAAATCTTTAAGAGCCACTTAGGCAAACATGTCAGGAATGATAAGAGCAGAGCTGATCCTACTTTGGGACAAGAGGCTGGGCAGATGGCTCTCCTGAGGTCCTGCCCCCACGGCTGGAGGTCAGGGAGGCATTTCAAATGAAATAAAAAAACAAAGCTCAGATCTCTGCAGATCAGTCCTGGCCAAGAAACACGCCTATTATTAGCAAGTACAAAAGAGGAATTTGAGCCACTTAGACTTCATGAGCCTTAAAAAAAAAAAAAAGAAAGGAAAAAAGTCCTGAAATAGCATCCAGTTGTTCAAGTGACTCAGATTTTTGCTTTGACAGCGTGCTTGGTAAGCTACATTGTTTTGAATGATTTGCTGCTCCGTTCTGTGACATTTATTGCTTTTTGGATGAAAAGGAGAAAACTCCCCTAGGTCTGTTTAGAATTTGTTCATCTGTAATTTCCACGTATGTTTCCCTATTTAGCGGTTGGAGTTGGAAGTGTGTGTTGGCATTCCCTCTCTTCAAATTTATTGAGTTACACTCAGAAGAGACTCCTCTCTGTTGGGCAATGTGTACAAAAAGGCTTGTTCAGCAGTTGTTAAATAGGTGATAGGTACGTGTAGTTTCCTTCCCTTTAGTTCTCCTTCTTGTCCCCAGCCTTGCTTACAATTGCATTTTGGAGTTGCCTCACTGTGCATTGGGAATGGAGAAATTCAAGAAGTAGCCCCAAAAGGCCTATGCCTGGTGCCAAGGTGGCAGCCGCTTGTGGCCTTTAAGTCATGAGTGGCAAAACCCTGTGGAAATGACTCGCCGAGCCATGGGCCTGGCAGTGGGGTGTGCTGGCGAGGGAGCTGCTAGTGAGCCCCAGCTCCCAGCTGCAGGGAACAGAGCCAGCCAGGGGCTGGGGAAGAAGTTGATGTCATTGGGTTGACCTGGGAACCACCCACACACATGCCCAGCCCCACCGTGGACATGTGGGAGATGACAGTCATCTCCCACTTGTGCTCCGCTCCTGGAGCACCTCCTCCCTCTTGCTCTCAGAGGTATTGTGGTTGGTGACCTGCTGCTTTCAGCCGTGGGAAGGAGTTGGGATGAGGCTCATAGGTTCGAGAAGGTCAACATCTTCTGGTATAACTCTCCCAGTCCTGTTACTGTTTTTCCGTAGTATTTTGTTGTCTAGACAATCCTCTTTTCTCCAACCATTTGTGTCAATATTATGATATATTGTGTCTCATGGCATCTGCACTGGAGGTAGGACAAGCAGCTCACCCAGATTCATTCCTGGGGGCATCATGAGTGATACCATCTTTGCAGCAAGGCTTGGCTGCAGGTATTTTCAGTCAATTTTGATTTCTAGCTCTGGCTGTTGGTGGACTGCATCAATACCACCCTGCAAAAGTACAGCTATCTGTAGCTTCTCAGGTACGGAGTTTGAGTCCTTTCTTTTTTTTATTAGGGTTATTTTTCTTAGTTGAAGATTCTTATAAAGAAAAGTTCAGAAACCAGACTGATATTAACACAGGAGGGATGCTGATTAGATCTTAATTCAGCAATTAGCATTCACTCTTAGTGCTTGGTCCCCTTGATAAGAACTGAGAGCAGCAGAAATTGTGCGGAACTCCGGAACCAGGCTTGCTCTTGCAGACAGAAACTCTGGGTAAATACTTTAAGAGTAAGGTCCTGTCACTCCAGATTTAGAGTGTGGGTGCATGTGCCCCCTTCCAGCTGGCTTCCTGATTGAGGAAACATCAAAGACCCATAAGCAATAAATTTCAGATAGAGCCTATGGGCTCCAAAAACCTCCACCAGAATTGGGAGCAGAGGTATAAAAGTGCCAACATTCAAGTAATTCTTTCCAAAATGCTGCCAGAAATGATTTAATAATGTTCCACTCGTAGCAGTTCTTCCTCACTGCTGTTCATTTCTGGAGAAAGTCCTAGTGGCATTTTCTGGACTATACGTACATCAATTGAGGTCAGGTTTGAATTTCATCTCTTGCCTCGCGTGTTATTCCAGTCCAGTGCAAATCCTCATTCCCCACCCTCTGCAGACTAGTGAAAATTTCCGTTCTGACCATAACGCCATTAGCGTCTTGGGAGTTAGTAACTCATGGAAGCTCTTGGAATTTCCTCTGACCGCTGTATCTCAGAGCAGAAAGCTGAAGCAGGAGGAGGTGGCCCTTTTTCCATGCTCTTTGGCAGTGTGTTTTTTCTCCTAGGTGAAGACATTGGCTGGGTCAGCCAGGAGGGTCTGGTATTGCTGGAGGCTGCATGAGATTTTAAGCTACTTTATGCCTATGTGTATTACTTGCTTGTAGGTAGATCACTTCTAACTCTCTGTGGAGATTATTTGAATGAGTCCATTGTAGAGCTTAACCTTTTGGATAAGCTGCTGTGTGGTGACTCAGAAGAGCTGGTGTTCAGTCTCAGGCTTTGCCTCTGAAATGACCCTCCGTGATGTTCTCTGGTCTGTGATGATGAAGATGGGAGAGATCCCCCATCTCATGTGGTTGTGAAATTTCTCAGTGCTGGTTAAATACTCAGCTCCTTGTTTTGGATCTGACTTTATTTAGCCATTGCACACGGTGAGGTTAGAGCCAGCTGTTCAGGGATTGGCAGGTGCTTATTATAAACTAACAGAAAAATACATAAGTAAAAATATACACTTGATGTATGGGAATACCATTTCTCTGCAGTAGTTTGAAGACACTATAATTCAGTTATTCTCAAGATCTTACTTAGATCATGGTAGGCCACCTGCAAACTTTTGAAATGAAAGTTTAAAGAGTTTAAAGAGGCTGATTTAGTCCATTGGCCTCAATGGGGGTGTGTGCGTGGTTAATCTCATCGCACGCACACAAGTTAGGTTCCTCCTTTTTCTTTAATGTAGCTGATAAAGTGACAATAATAGTGGGTTTAGTTTACAGAAATTCAAACCCTAAAAACCTACTGCAAACAAGAAAAAAACCCCAAGGCTTTGGGTTTCCTCTGTCAAGTTTACTGAGATCCAGGAAGCATCCTTGTCTGTAGGTTCGTGGCAGGGATCCTTGTTTTCAGGGGAGTGTTGCCATTATGGAAGGATCAAGGAGCTCAAAACTCAGTTGTTTCAAATGTGCTGAACCTTAGAAATGATGGACATTTATGTGAGCGGGCACTAACATTGCCCACACTGATGGCAGAGATTACTAACTTCATGCTTTCCTTTCTGACACTGACACTCTGGGGTCCTCAGATTGAAGGCTGGAGAAGAACACCAGTGGATGAAACACTGATGAACAAATGCTGACCTTCTGGAAGTGCCTTGGCTGTCTCCCCCAGTTTTTCAGTCTCTGCAGGAGGGACTCCTGTCCCCTCTCCTCAGGAGCATCAGCAGGACTTATGAGTGCTGAGCCTTGTCTAGAAAGGCAACCTTTCTAGTCAGAAAGGGAGGAAAGATTTCCCCAAGGGTCTGTTCAGAACAGGAGCTGATAGAGATCCAGAAGGTGATTTCACTTGTCTGTCCACTGATCACAGGCAGCCTAGGGAGACCAGACCAAACACAGACATATAGAGTGTGTCCCAAGGTTATATGATACAAATACTCTTGCTCAGAAGGAGGTGGATTTTTTTTTTAAACTCCTTTTGATTATGTGGTCAGTGTGTTTAATTCCTTTCTCTGCTGCATTATGAAGTGGGATAAAATCTTAGTCTGCCTTGCTTTCAGGGGTATTTCCTGCGTCTCCTTTCCTCCCAAATGCCCCATTTCTTCCTGCCTTATGGTTTGAATATGTTGGAATAGGACTGGGGTGGTGTGTGAAGCCACTAATACGCAGCAGCATTCAGGAGGATAAGGGATCCGTGGTCCAGAATGCAAATACATGCTTTGAAAATATTCCACTGAGCAGGAAAGGAGAGAGGATTAAAGCTTCACTTCCTTTTTATTTTTATGAGCTGAAGTTATTTGTCAGTTGGAAACATGATAAATTAGACAAACATTATTCTTTCCCTCCTCCAGGTTGGATGTTCTGCTTTGCATTTTACAGTGCAATGAATAACTAAGCTTCATTATCACCAAGCTGTCAGCACTGAAAAGCTATTGCAAAGCTCTTTGCCTGGTTAATTGAACTGAGTGTGCCGTGTGCCTAATTCATCCCTCTCTGCATTTGTCATTGCCTGGGTGAATGGCAACAAAAGATGACTTTGGTTGGAACTTTACTGTTTCCTGGTGTTCACAGTTCTCAAAGCTTTACCAGCACTACTGGGTATCTGCGTTGTACAGTCTTGATAATGGTATCATGAAATAAGTACTCCAGGGACCATTTCATCATCTCAATTATGTGACTGAAAGATTTGGGGAGATGCAAAGCCACTGAGGTTAAGAATGCCATGATGTATAAATAGCCTTGGATAAGTGTAAGCATCAAATTGAATGCAGATGGGTTTGTGGACTTTGCAAGCTGCTTGCTTAGGAATGTCTACACCATATACCCAATCATGCATCTATCATGGTAAAACCTCAGTGTTTGTCAGCAGGTCTGAATTATAATAACAAATATCTAATCCATACGTAATCTTTTGTATGAATCACTGAAGCGCTTTACTGCGAAGGATGGCATTGTTTTTCCTGTCTTACATCTAGAAAAACTGTGGCACAGAAAGCCCTGGTTGTAAAGCAGGTCAGATGGGAGCTGAGGACAAAACCTGCTTTTGATGCAGCTCCATTCCCATGCCTGGGCAAGGATGAAGGTGCTTGGTTTTCTAAGGACCACTGTAACATGGAGTTCTCCATATGGAACTTCTCCCTGCAGTAGTCAGTATAGAACATAAACCTTCAGTCACAGGCAGTGAGATCTACTCGGGGACTTTCCTTGTCTTGGGAATTGGTGCAGATGAATTTCAGTGTGAAAGCCCTCCCTGGCATTCCTGCATGCTTGGAGACTCCCTGGAACTGCTGCTTCATGCTCTCTGCATTGACCCATTGCTGAGTTATGGGTCTGCAGGTGAAGGCCAGGAGACCTAAAGGCATGGCAATGCCTGTGTCTGCCCCTGGCGTGAGCAGCATTCCCAGCCTTGCGACATGATAACGTTCCTCTCAGCCACACTGGGGTGGAGACAACCTTTTTGGTTTAGGTCTGGAACACTCACTCGTGCCGTGCCGTGCCATGCCCAGGTTTCATTTCTCACCTCAAGATTAAATCTGAGATGTAATCTTTATTTTTTGCAGTGACTTAGTCTTCCCAGTGCTTTTGGGAAAATGGTAAGCTTTGATGTTAGTCTTAGACTGATGCTCTCACAAGAAGAAATGCTGCCCATCCCAAATTTCCCCTGTGGTTCCATTTAGCAAAGGAATTTTTCAGTAGGGTCTTTGAGTTGCCACTTTAAAGTGATGAGAGTAACCCTGAATTTACAAAGCCTCTAAGTCACCATCAGTCATGTATTCTTTTAGTACTTGACCACCTTTTCCCAGACTGGAGAAACAAAGCAGGGGAGGATGAAGTTAGTCTTTGAAATCTCTATAAATGGGCCATGGCCATCTCCAACTTAGATTTGGGGTGAGAGTCACGGCTGTAGAGGGAGAGGTTTGGACTAGACTTTCCTGACAGATGCTGGTTCAAAACTAAAACCTCAAAGACACATAAAGATGTATTCCTTCTGCAGTCTGGTTTTCAAAGACGTTGGGGCAACACACCAAGAGGAAGGGCTTTTCACAAGGCTCCAGTCCATCTGAACAGCAGAAAAATTGCTCTTGCTGGGATTTTAATTTGGCTTGTGAAGAAAAGGGATGTGCGCCAGCAGCTGAGGCTGGATATAGAAGCATATGAAATTTGGAGTTGCTGCTCTAAAGATTTAGGGTAATGTCTTTGATGCTTCTTTAAATGTGTTATTTTTAAGTGTCAATAGCAAGAAATGGTCTGAGCAAAAGGAACTATAGGCAATACAGACTGCATAGATAGGAAATGTTGTATGAAAGGAGAGGGGCCCAAAAAAATAAAGGGTGAAAAAGGAAATGGTAGGAAACCATCAGAGTAGCACTTGGTAATTTAGGGAAGGTTATACCTGTTCTAACTCAGCATTAAAATAAAAATCATGGGGGTAGGTTCTGAGTTGTAACATTCCCCTGTGGTTAATAGCAAAGTTTATTCCAACAAGCTAATGTTTTGGTTGTTGTTTTTTTTAAAAGATATCTTTGGTCTCCTAAAATCAAACTTATAGCTAGTTTAAAGCTTTACAGCTGGCTGAGGTACCAATTTTCATTTTCAGTATATTTCCATACTGTGTAATTTTTATAGCTACACTAGAATTACTGACGTTTGTGTGTACTTACCAAGTTATTTAAATATCCTGGTAACTCTTAGCCCAAATTGCACACACACACGCTCTCCTGGGATGTGCCTGGTGCTCACACACAGTTGACTCGTGGTATATATTGCAGAACAGCTTTGAAGTACAAGCTGAGAACAGAGGCCCTATGCTGAGTTGGATAAATGACAAAACTTTGTGAACCTTAGGAAAGATCAACAACTGCAAGATGCTCTTTGTAGTTTTCTTTGTATGTTGTTTTCAGTGTTTTGTTTCCTTATTTCTTCTGGATTTGTTTTTTTGCTTTGTGTTCTCACTCTGTGTGGGGACACCCCCAGGCCACCACCAAGCTACCTTGGTGAAAGGCAGTGGGAGAAGACAAAAGCTTGGGGTGCTTCCTTCATCTTTATCGTAGTATACTCTGCTGGGATGCAGAAGAGTTTTGTCTAAACCCAGAGAGCAGCCAGCTGTAATGAGAGGAGTGATGAAGGATTCAGCTCGGGTGTGGACAACATCATAGTGGGGGGCCTAATGAAAAGCTTTTGCTCTTTGAGATGAACTTGCAGATGTGGGAGGTGGGTATGCCCTCAGAGCTCCATCTACTGTGAGCTCTGCTTTGCAGCTCAGCTCTCAAACCCAGAATCTGTTTGAGATTCCAGAAGTGTTCAAGGCCAGGTTGGATGGGGCTTTGAGCAACCTGGTCTAGTGGGAGGTGTCCCTGCCCATGGCAGGGGGGTTGGAACTAGATGATCTTTAAGGTCCCTTCAAACCCAAACCATTCTATGGTAATCAGGATGGGCACAGTTTCTTCTGCAGGGTGAGGCCTTCTGTGATGACCACTGAGCTCCAGGTCTGGTAGAAAACCTTCTATAAAGGCTTCTGGTCCACTCTGATTTCTGTGGTTGTGAAAGAGCCTCCACGTAGTGTCTTCAAAGTGCTGCTGCCTGCTTTCCTTTGCCTGTCATCGGGCAAGGGATTCTTCCCAGAGGGGTGCCTTTGGAGAAAGGGCCCCTTTGAATGGTTTTTCTTTTTCTTTCAAGGTCCACATTTAGAAAAAGTAAAAAGAAATGCTTGAATGTGTTGTGTTTTTTAAAGGTTCATTTAAAATAACTGATCACTAGCTCTTCTGTGTAATTGGTGAACTTGAGATCTCTTGCATGGCTTAATAAATATTGGAGTGTTTCTGTCAAATAGATCATAACAGTGAAGAGACATAGGAATCCTTGTTTCTTTATTTAATCATTATATTAAAAACCCCAAAACTCCAAACTAGCACTGCTAATTAAAAAGCAGGATAAATTTTCATGAGAAAGTTCATTTCCTGTGCAAATGTCTGAATCTGGAACTTTCCAAAGAAATCAAATTATTACTATCTCAGTAAAAGAAATGAGCTGATGTCTAACTAATGACTTTTCAATGCTGCTGGGAAAATAGTTCATATTTTTAATTTTATATGATGTCATCAACCACTTCTGTGGGCAAGCTGTGACTGATACCTGCCACATATTGTGGGTGAGCCCAGGAACACGTGAGAGACCAGCTAGGCTTTTCAAAAGAGCCACAAGGGTTTTGACTCCTGGGCACTAAGGAAAAAAATGTACTTTATGAAATAAGCCCATCCATAGTGCTTGTTTCCCAGGCTGCCTCGTTTATTCAATAATTTGAGACAGTCTTGGATTAAATTTCTTCTTTCAAGCCCTGTCTGCTGAAGCTATTTGCCAACACTGTCATTTATCAAGGCACTGCATGCTATCCTTGGTTTGATTGCTGCTTCTCTGGAAACAGAGAGAGAGCATAAAGGGATTAAAAAAAAAAAAGGAAGGAAACAGGAAAAAAAAAAAAAGAAAGAAAAGAAAAATAGGTAAGAAAACCCATCAGTTCTTCTTGGAGGCAAGGGAGGCCCTGGCTAATCTGCTGAGCCCTTCAGTCCCCAGAAGCCGACCCCTAACCCAGAGTCCTGTCAAAATGAGTTCTTTCCTAATGAAATACTGAGGGAAGAGTAAATTTACAGCTTGCTCAGGGAGAACAAAAAGCCCTTCTCTGATCATCTGTGCTGGACCCACTCTCTCTGTTTCTGATTTTTTTTTTGTTTTGGATGCATCTCCAAACAATCATTTAAGATAAACAACACGAGAGGAAAGCCTGGCCAAGTGGCTGAAATTACTGAGCATTTGAAGACTAAACACATGCAGGATCAATCTCCCCTGTAGCTGTAGCTTTTCCTACTGAAACTGAATCATTTCTTGCTGCTACAGTAAAATTTTCTGGAAATCCCAGAAGGCCTCCCTGACAGACGGGTAATCCCTTACCTGCAGCAAACCGTAATGTGTTTTCCCTCAAACTTTCAGGCCTTCCTTGTTGGGCTGCATTTCTTTTTTCTTACCAGTTTTAGGAAAGAAGTCTGGATTAGGCTAATAACTTTCTTGCTCTCAGCATTATTCAGCATTACTGTGCCTGAGATGGACGTTCTGCAGCGGCTAAAAGATTTCAACCAGCTGTGTCTTGCCGATACTGGTCTGACCCTTTTCCCTCCAGTTGCTCTCCCTTTGCTCAGTTCTTATTCACTGAGTGTGCACTCTCTGCCTCTGAAGTCACTGTTCTTCCCCCAGTAACTTGTGCCTGTGGTGTTTCCACGTTTCCTTCCTGAGCAGGTTCATCCCTCAGCCTTACAGAAAGCTGGGTTTTTCTGCTGGATGTTAAATCCTGTGCGTCTCCCCCTCAGCCTGAATCGCTGCAGAACATATGTGTAAATTTTGAGATCAGGTCACTTTGTGCATAGGCAAAGAGAGTTCTTTTCCAGGCATCATCTGCTGTCTAGAAAGCACTGTCTAAACAGATCAAAGGAAGCATTGCAATGTTCACACTTGGCCACATCCCAATCTGTTATGGTCTTCAAACCATCGTCATGGAGCAGCTGCTTGTGGAGCTTCTACCAGGTGCCTACAACAAGGATTTGACACGATGCCACTTGGCACTCGGCCCCCAGCATTATGGGCTAGAGAAAGCAGCAGAGGCTTACTTCTGCTAGAGCAGACACTTTCCAGGTACTCTTTCCTTGATCCCTCTGTCTGTCTTCTTTATCCCAAAGAGCAGGAAAATCATGATAGAATTAAATTGGGATTTGCTTGCTGCAAAATCCTTAGCAACTGTCTCATCAAAAGCTGCACATTTTAGCAATCCTCCTATCGGGGTCCAAGAAGTCAGTGGTGAGGCACAAGAGTTGCTTTTTGACAAGATAAAGACTCGTCATATCCCTCTCTCCTTTTTCTTTATGCTGGCAACTTCCATGCTCTGATTTCCATAAGAGAATCCTAGGTGGGTTAAACAAGAACCATGTCAAGCGTTTCTATTCTTCATAAGTTTGCGATAAAGAACAGAAATTCCTTATCAATTATCCTTGTCTTGGAAGCTAAGGATAGCAGCTGGAGAATGAAGACCCAAGGAATCATGTTGGTCACATTGGATCAGATCAAATACCCATCTTTAGCTGTGAGCTGATTTCTTTCTGTTTTGTAGCCCTTAATGGATTTTTCTGTGACTTGGTCCAACCCTTTTTGAATCCGTGAAAAATTTGGTGAAATGGCATTCCAGTGCAACACCCAGGGCGAGCTGTTACACGGCTTAACTACATGCTCTATGAAACAACATTTTTCTGCCACCAACTCTGTGATCTTGGTCAAGGCATTTTGTTTCCCTGTATGTAAAATGGGGATTACATGTTCCTGTTTCACAGGGAATTGGGAGGATTATATTTATGGGTTGTTCAGATACTAGGGCTGTGAGATTCATAGAAACATGCATAATAAATTAAGCAATTTGTTCTTAATCTGATTCCTTTCTGGCTTCCAACAGACCAAGCCATAAAACTGTGCTGCCTTTCTCTTAATTCTTTCTAATCGAGTTTCTCTTTATCATAAAGAAAGGAAAAAAAAAAATATAGAGAAATCTCTGTTGTCTTTATCGTACCTAATGTTTGTGCTGGACTGTCTCGTAATGTGGGTTTTCCAGTGTTTGACTCTGAGATACAGGATGCTATTGTTTCTTTCATGGGATATCATTAATAAAAACTGCAGTGGAACACTAAATGTTGGCTTTGTGAGCAGGGTGCCTGACAACTGCTAACGAACCCAGCAGACAATACTTCAGTTAAGGTCGTCTTCAAGTAATGTGAGCTTTTAGCTCTGAGTCAAAGAGAACGGAGACTCTTTAATGAAAGGCACAGGCCACCTGAGAGTTCCTGGGTTCAGCAAAAATACACAGTCCTCATCACGTTCAAACATGAGACTCCTCCATAACAGAGTTTGAAAAAAGGTCTGGTGTTTCATTGATTAAAGAGTCTGAACGTCTCTTTCCTGTGGCTGGCTCAGGCTGTAGCACTTATCTCCACAAAGAAGAAAAGAAAGAGGAGGAGAAAAATAAATGCCTTTTCGGTGTTGGGTCTCTCCTGGTAGATGGAACGTCCTTCAGGGTGGGTGACATTCAGTGAAATGGTTTCAAAATGATTGAGTGTGTTCCTGTATTTCAGTGGATTTTTTTCTTAGTTACCAAAAAAACCCCAACCCACCAGCTACAAGTAGTCATGCTATGAAATGTGAAGCTGTTGCCCTGTCTGCTCTGTTCAGGCAGAGTAGAAACTGGAAGGCCTAATTTATCCATTTATCCAAGCCTTTGTTTGTTTCTAAAAATAAGAAGGCATTCCTGCACCTTTTAATTTGTGACTTTATGGTGTTCTGTGTTTGTGGCAGAAATTAGATCATCTAATTGATTTATAGTCAATCAGTGACTGTAAATCCTTTGCATTCTTCATGAACAACTTTTAGAGGTCTGAGAGTTCACCCCCTGAGCTGTGGTGTAGCGTTCAGCCTGGCCCAGAGCCTCATTGGCCACAATGTGGGATTAAAAATAGTTAAAACCATGGGACTTGCTCTCCTCAGATGTTTCAGATTGCAGAAAGGCGTTAGCCCTTTAGTGGAAATTGGTGGCTGCTGAGAGCAGTTGACAAACAGAAGCCAATGCCTGTGGACTGTGAAATCCGAAATGGAGAGCTGTGATACTGCAGGTGATGGACCAGTTCTGGTCAGGGCTGGGATCTGTGTCGATGGGAGGCATCAATCTACAAGTGATAGTAACACTTCATTTTAGCTCAGTCTATGGTAAAGAGAGGAGGTGGAGGTCTCATCCTGTTTGAGATGAAGATTTAAGAACGTGATATGAATTGATCATATTTGTCTGTGTTGCTATTAGTGCATATTATTATGTTATTTGAAGCCCTTGTTACTGCTTCAGTTTTGATCACTCGAACAAGTAACGGTTCATTTAGAATTAGGGATAGTTTCTGCTTCTTCCCAGATCTGCTGTTAGAAAACATTGGAAGAAGCACATTATACCCCAAGCCCAAGAGAACCTCAAACTCTTCTCCTTCTGGAAGAAGAAACACATATGCACTGGTGTACCAGCAAGCATCTGTGTGGCTGGATCCAAAACTGATGGGTTTGGTTGCTTTGTGTTCATCCTCCATTGCCAGTTACAGCTTGTGCATTTCCCAGTGAAACTCAGTTATCATGATCCACACACACCCCATAACCCTTAGTTATTAATTCCCTCTTCCCACTGACCTGGCTCTCCATAAATCTTAGGCCTGGAATCTTTCTTCCTTTCTTCTCCCCCTGCTCCCACCTCTTTCCCTCTTTTTCTCTTTTAAATTAAACACATTCCAGAGAGAGGCCAGGAGCTGTCAGGAAGCTCTGCATTGATGGGGCTTCCTTTGGGATGCTGCAGGCTGATGAGATGCCTGCCCATGCTTCTTCAGCCCACAGCAATGAGTGAGGGGAGACATCAGCCTGCAACATCTAGCAGGCTTTTTGCATCCCTAGTTCACCAGCAAAAAGGCAGTAAGTAGTTGAGGGTCCACATAGGCAACAGTGAAGAACAGGGTTGCTGAAGGTCTAAGGGACCTGCTTAGAAGGGTTGCTGCCGTGACATCTCTAAACAGATGCCAAATTGAATTATTTTCTGGTTCATACAAATCCAAAGGGGATCAATATAAGTGGAATGAAACATCTGAAAGTGTGTATAGGTGAGTCTTTATCTGTGCTGAGGACAGCAGAGCCCTTATTTCTGTTGTCTGTGGGCCCACCATCCAGCTCCATGTGGGGCTCACCTTGGGCACAACAGTGTGGTCCTGGTGTCTAAAATATCTCGTCATCCTCTATAACGTAAGGACCTTTTCTTCAGAACCAGCGCTTATCCAGGCATTCTTCATCCTGTGAGGATGCAATGGGTCTAACTTGTGATTCTTGCTCATTTTGAAAGTCACTCTCTCTATTCAGGCAACTTCTCTGATTTAAAAATCTGTATTTTTGCCTCAGATTATGCTATGGATTCTTTTTTATAGTATTGCTTTGTTATGTTTTCTAATTGCCGTGTTATTAATTATTTATTTGTATAAGTTTTTCAGTTTGTATTAGAATTTGTTTCTTATTTTCACTGTTCCTAAACCACAGAGTAGAATCCTAAGTGATGGGGAGCCCTCAGTTCATTTGTTCATTTGGACCATCCTTCCACTTTGCGAGGGCAACTTGGAAGTTGTGTGACCTCTGCTGTGACTCTGTGATCGGTTTGCCCACATCCCCTGTAGCAGACTCTGCATCCTTAGTTGCCTTATGAAAATGTCACAAAACCCTAGGTCTTTAGCTGTACTAAAATCAAGATATGGGCAAACTACTATTTTGACTCTTTCCTCATGGGGCCTGGTATTTCATCAGAGAAGGAAATTTAAGATTAGTTTGACATGATTTGTTCTCGACAGACGTATGTTGGCTGTTAAATGATTTGATTGTTATCTTCCAGGTGCTTATAAATAGTCTGATTGATATAAACTGGCTGGCTTCTGATTTCCCTTTTTAAAGATAAGCATTGTATTTCCCCTCTGCCCTGTTTTCACATTATCCCCCAAAAATTCATTAACATGTTCACCAGGGCTCTTTAAGTGCTCTCGAGACATTGTGGCTCAGGTAATCAGAAACTTAGAAATCACCTTGGTAAGTGAATAATTAACAAGATTTTGTCCTGTGGATGGTATGTTTGTGAGTGACACATCGTAAAAACTCTCTGAAAACATGAAAACCTTTTCATTTTTTAACTTATAGCACTACCTTGATCATGCCCAGAAACTTGGCCTCCCAACTGGGGGACTCTATACCAATATGGAGTTTTTTTCCCCTCAGAAGTAAGTATAAAAGAACCTGGGAAACTGGAAAAAGGATCTTAAGGACACTGATTGAAGTCAACCCAAGTATGGCAAGAGAAAGCCCTGGGGTTATACCTATTGGAGGCCCAGCTAAGAAATAACGTAGTGAATCAGCGGATATCCTAGCTATTAATTTTGCACTTCGTGTTTGGGTTTACTGGATTCTTTTTACTGCAGTGCTTTAACACAATAACTGGTGTAAAACATTTTAACTTTCTCAAAGAAGTCCAAATACATTTAACAGATGACTTGATCTTTCGTGCCAATGAGCGTATGCTTTAGTCTCTGTGCAATTTCCCTTTGAAAGGGTGCCCAGTCCTGCGTGATAACAGCTGAAGGCATCCAGTAATTTGATCAAAATTTTCAGACATCTTGAGGGATCTACAGTTTGTCCCACCAAGAAGAACCACTTTTCACCTTTCCCTCACTTCTGCCTCTTAAAAATCTGTAAGGAAGCAGCAAAAAAAAAAAAAAAACCCAACCCTTAATTTATAGTTAGGAGCTGACTTTTCTCTTTGAATCTCTTTTTGGCTCAGCCACACTCGGAGCCCAGGCTGACAGCTGTGAGTTTGTACCATCGATTTCCACGTACGTGTTCCTCAGATAATTACCTGAGGGACCCTGTTTCAAACCACAACGTGTGGCCCGCGGCCAAGGCGATAGAGATCTGGCATTGTGTGGGAAGAAGGGTCAGTGCAAATCAAACACCAGCCCCATTCCCACATGAAAAGGAAATAAAACCTCCACGTGCAGCCATGTGGAGAAGCTTCTTGTTAGTCCTTTAACTAAACATAACCATGCAGGAAAAATAATGCTGCCAAGAAAATGCAACTATGTTTATTAGCCGTTTGGTGCCCAGCAGGTCTCAAACTCTTCCGCACTGCATTTTTCATTAATGCTGTGTGGAAACCCTGACTGCCTGTGCATTTTAAGAGCTGAAAATCTATTATATGCTGGAGGAATGAATAAAAAAGTTGGTAGCAAAGAACGTAAAAAGCAAAGGTTAACGTATATCATGTATGGCTGTGAGGTCTGTAGGTGGAAGTCTGAAGGCTGGAGTTACACTACGCTCCACACACAGTCAATGTAGAAAAATAGGTTCTGCCAGCCTCCAGCCAGGTACCAGGCTGGGGGTTTGTCACAGAGTGTCACGAGTCACCCCTTCTTTGCCTTGGAGCCTGAAGAGAGGCCAGGGTGACTAGCTTGGGCTTAAATGTCTAGCTTCCAGGTGCCTAAGTTAGGGCAAGTAAATCCTACGCTAGCACTGTAGGCAGGGGCTGATGTCTTGCAGATAGTGCTGTAGAGGAAATGTGTCTGTCTGGGGGGAATAAGATGTCAGTATGTGCCATCATGTCCTGCCAAGGTGGTAAAATCAAAACTGTCAGGAAGGGCTCTGAAGGCCTTGGGGTGCTGAGTGTATTGTCTACATCCAGGACATAAACCCCATCATCTGTTTCTTTTCCACCAACGAGAGCAAAGGGGTAAACACAGTTTTCATGGCTGAACTGTTTCAGTAGCTTGTTCAGCACATCAATCCTGTGGTCCCAGCCATAGTCTTCATTGGTGTCATTCCATCAAGAAATTGTTGAATTTTGATGTGCGTGGAACAGCTCTTCATCATAGTGGGGACCTGCAGGTGTGGTCACAGAGGTGTGCTCATGTCCAGTGGGCGGCAGGAGGAAAAAACTCCAGAAGCACAACATTATTTGACCTGGCTCTCAGGTTTACCCACCATACAGTGTCATTTTTTCCACCCAGGAAAGTAACAGACCCCGACCTCGGTGAGACGCCCTGTGAATCAGCTGCGAATCCCCCCGGGGACTGGAAGGCAGGAATTCTTCCCATATAAAAATTCTAGGCAGTGTAATCTAAATGGCTATATTTAGGTATTTAAACCACAACTAACTGTGTGCCCCCACTGTAGCAGAGCAAAAGGAGTGTGAGGAAGTAGCAAAGTATTTGTCCCACACAAAGACTAAGTATCTGTTCTCAGCAATCTCCTTGGCCTCCTTCCTCTGTTGTTTCTTTCCCTCTGGAGGTTTGGCAATTGGATTGATTTGCTGCCTGACTCACTGTCTTAGATTGAGATACTGAGAATTGCTGACAGTATTAATAAAATTAACGTTAGGGAGGATGTTTGAACATTTGCCTTTGACGTTTTTAAGGGAGAGAGCTGACATTTAGTCTAAATTAAAAAGTTACTGAATTGCCTTTTTTTTTTGTTTTGTTTTCCTGATGAAAGTCTTCTTAGTTTTTGTCTGAAGACATAGTCTGGAGTTAAGAATTTTGAATTGCAAGTTTTGGTTGGTCTTTTTGCTGAGAACCTCTGGTTAGTTAGGAAAGCACGAGATATTTAACAGAGTTCTTGGAAGAAATATTTTCAGAAAACTAAGAGATAAACGTAATGCAAGTGTCTGTAGCAGTATTGTTTTATTGATATTGAGGATTATTTTTTTCTATCTTAGGTGACATAGAGGTCAAACTGAAATAATGGCCTTAATGTCAGAATCTAAGGACAGGCAAAGATCTAGTTTTTATTTTTCAAGAATGGTTTGCATCATTGCTTTTAAATGCTGTTGCTTGGTCTGTAGGTTACGTGATTAACTTTTATTCCCTGTGGGAAATGACTGAATTCAGGAGACATTTGTTTCATGTCATAACTGCTCTTTGTCTGTACATCCTGCGCTCTGTTTTCGTGTGGTATGGTTTATCCCAGGTAGAAGCCAGGAGGCTTAACTTTGGGTTTGCTCTGGTCTGCAAGAAGATAGCTTTCCAATAGTCATAGCATAAGCAATTTTCAGTAATTTTGGTTCAGGTGTTTGTTGCTTTGGGATCATTGCCTAATGAGCGTAGCTGCCCAATGCTGCTGCAAGTCTGCTTTAACGTTCCCTTTCTGTAATTCTTGCAGCCACTGCTGCCAGTCAAAATGTGAAAGCATTTGAAAGATGTTCCAGGCATTAACACTTGTTTGAAAATTGTATCTTTTCAAAGGTCAGGGTAAAAAACTGCAGTTTTACAAAGTCCAGTTCTGCTATGGAGCAAGTGCGCTGCTGGTGTCACCTTCCTGTCCTGCCTGTCTCCCTGCCAGCCTCTTCTCTTGGCCTCTGGGAATATAAGCTTTTGGGATTGGAGCTGGCATTACTTTGTGCAGGTATCGTTTTGAGACCATATAGGCAGGCTGCTTGCTGTTATTAGCAGATCTAGTTACTCTTCAGTGGATTTTTACGTAGGGGAAGCGCTGGTTGGGCTCAAACAAGAAGGTTGTGCCAGTCATAGCTGTACATGGATGCGGCTGAATTCCTGCTGCCTTTAATGAAGGATGAGTGCCAGAATATAAAGAACATTTCCTTCTCGCCTATTTTTTAGTATTGCTTGTTCTGTCTGACAAAAGGTTGCTATTCTTTTATTCTGTTTTTCCCTTTCACTTTCTCTGACTGCAAAAAGCATAAATTATTTTCATGCAGAATTTTTGGAAGGTTTTCTCCCCCTTTCCTATTTCCTGAAAAGCTTGCATACGGAGTGAGACACTCATAAGCTTTTCCGAGATAAGAATTGAATTTATTTATGCTTCGTTGTTCCAGGCATGGCTGCAGACTGGTTTGGAAATTTGCTGTTCCAACTTTAACAGGTCACTGCATGGAAAGGAGCAGCTGGATTTTCCTCCAGAGCAGCCGTCAGCTGTTGGAAATCTCTTGATACTTCCCTGGCTTCTCCAGATTCAGCATTAACTTCTCCTTCCTGTAACAGGAATTATGCTACGTGCTGTAGACTCTTTAGCTAGCAAAAGGAGTCAAGCATAGGAAAGGAGTATGGCATCAATAGCAGTTTCTCGTGGAGCTGGCAGAGGTCACATCATTGTTTGATTCCTTTTCACCTTCGTAAGGACAAAGTGTAGGAGAAAAACACTCTCCAACCCTAGTATGTCACAGTATTTCTGTGGCTCAAGCAGGTAGGCAATGAGTTCAAAGTCAAGAAATGCAAACTCTTCTGTGTGCTGTTACAGTGCTTTTCCTTCTCACCTTTTCCCCTCTTAAAAAGAGCCTCTTCCATTATGTAGCCCAATGTTCCAGTCAGATTGCTGTGGTATGAAGGCAGCAGCCCCATTTCTCATCTCACACTGACTCTATGGCAGAATAATTCTGCTGGCTTCGACAAAGTTAGTCCCGATTTACGCAGCTGGAATGACCCATATGTTAAATCTGTGTGATGACATATGTAGGATATGTAATATAGCCAAGTGAGTTTGCTATGAGAGCAGTACTTCAGTGTTGCTTGACTTTCTTTAGAATACAATGGTGAAAACATCATATTGCATTAAGTAGTACTTAATTAATGTAAGCCGTGAGAGAGAGAAATTCAAGGAACTTGCTCCTTTGATCTGGATGTTTTAGTGAGAACTAAGTCAGATGGGAGTAACTGGTGACTTCTTTGAGAAGTGGGTTGCCTCCCTTCTAAACTCAAAAGTGCTTACTGAGATTTGTCCTTCAACACCAGCTAAAAAAATTTGAAAGCAGGTTTTCTGCTTGATCTTTCACATTCTTTTTATCAGAGCCCTCATCAGAGAGCTTCTTGCTATGAACTTTGCACTCTAACTTGTTAGAATTGAATGTCTCAAAAGGCTGTGGGCAAAGATGTGATACAGAAACTGCAAAATATTTGCTGGCCTTCTGTGTGGTTTTGTCTGGGCCAGGAGATCCTCAGTTCGTCAAGGTAAGCATGACCTTCTCCTCTTACCCTTAAGATGTGAGAGAGAAGACATAAAATTTGTTGCAAGCCAAATAGATTGCAAGTAGCTTGAAGAAACTCAAGATGAAGTTTCCAGATTCTTTTGATGCGTTGTTGACTGTTTTGAGGCACTTTGTCTCTTTCCTGTATTCTGAACTCTGAGCTGTTCATTAAAAGGAAAGAAAGGAAAAGCAGTTTCCTTTAGTTAAGGCACTTAATCATGTTTCTAAGATCCACAGATGCAATCCCCTGAATGGCCTGTTGAATTTGAGACTCTTAGCTCTCCCTGGAGGATATTAGGAGATCATCGTTCACACATCCAGCTTCTGTAATGATAAATGGGATTATTAGAGAAAATCTCCTCGTGCATCGGTGAGTCTAAATTCAGGCGGTTCTTTTGCCTGTGCGTTTAGACTCCAATTCACAAAATAAAACAGCTGGACTAATATGGGCAAGGCCAAATTGTCTGGGCTGCTGTTTTGCTAGCAAAGCATCACAGCTTGGGCAGCATTTTGTGGTTTATCCAAATCTGAGGTTGTCTTGGTTTATGTGGGAGAAAGTCATCATTTAAAATGTTCTGAAGAATGATTGTTTTTAAAGTTCGCGTGTCTGTGGTACAGCTTTCCTTCTGAAAGTTTTCACAGTGTGCTCAGAGCACCCCATGTCCTGGCTGATGCTAAACGTAATTGCTTGTTAATTGAAAAATGATGAGGGAAGTTGGTAGCCCTCTATAAAATGAAAGGTTCCATGGACATCTGGTGTTAGAAGCATGTATCCAAGGGGTGTGAAATAAGAAAGTGATTGTATGTGTCCCCAGGGAACTGTAACCCTGTCAGTAATACTTTTTGTTCAGGGAACGTAGCAGGGCAGGGTGCCTTCATTTTTCAAAAGTATGGACAGTGTTAGGATTGAGGTAAAGGATTCTCCTACTGACGCCCTGAAGGAACGAGAGCTGAGGACACATTGTCTGATGCAAAGGCAGATGTAAACGCAGCATTTTCTCCCATCCAAATGTAAACAGGAGGTGGCTGGGCAGATAGTTCAGCTGCTGACTAACTGAAACATCAACCGAGCTTCAGAGATTAAAAAAATGTAATTTACCCTCCTGTGAGCAGAATGAGAATTCCATATGCATTCCCATCCCATGATTTTGAGTTAATCTTCCATTGGCTTGTGATTTCTGAGGAGCTATAGATTGAATCCAGGCACACCAGCTAAGTCTAATTTCCAATGGGGGGTATTTCTTTTTTTTTAATTTTTTTTTTCCCTTTCAAATTCCTTCAATACCAAAGGACAAATGGATTCTCGGACACTAATTTAAAATACTACTGCTAATAACAACCTAATGTGTGCTATTTGCCAAAAGTTGAGAATCAGCAAGATGAAAGATGAAACTGCCCCTAGTTTCTTGGCAAAAGTGATGCAGGCAAATATTTCAAAGGTCATTTCAATTTTGAAATTTACTTCCTTGGAGATTGTGCTGTGGTAACGTTTGCCTTCTAGATGTTATCAGAGAAGCACTGGAATTTCATAGTAACTGAAATTAAAGAATTTTAGGATGTAGAGTCTGGCTGTGAAAGATATCCTCTGTCCTGCTGTTCTCATTACCTTTCCTGGTCTTACAAGCATTTGCTGATCAGTCCAGCATTTCTCAGTCGACATGTCACGTTGCAAGCTCCAAATGATCTGGTTGTTCCCATTCACTGATAACGCACTTCACTCTTGTCCTATTCGTTATATATTGGCCCTTCAATAAGCTTTTGTGTTTTAAAATTTAATTTTAAAAAAAAGGCAAATATAAACCCGACTTTGCTTGCATACTAATTGACTTTGCAAGTTAAATAGTGCTCTGTAATTTAACAGCAATGCTTCAGTAGCACCAAGAGACTGCTCAAACCAGGGCCCCGTTTAAGTGTTGAACAAACTCACAGATACAGCAGAACCTGCCAGATGGCAGCTTCTGCAGCCCTAAACATTCCTTTTTTTTTTTTTTTGCATGGGAATAATGGAGACCTTGAAGAAGTGCTGCAGTGATAGATTTGGCGAAATGTGCCTTATGTAAGGAACAGTTACTAACAGCTGAAAACTTTTCTCTCCCAGCCTTATTTCTTCTCCCCGTAGCAGGGCTACCTAACTGGTGTTCTCTGGGATCAGCTGAGTATCTGCCTTGAGGTTGGCTTATTTTTACCCTGCTTCATGGGGTGCTTCATGAGGTGCCTCATGCCACGTGTGCTTGCCTTTGGCACTGTGTGCCAGCTTCAGTGACAGTGTGGGAGCTGCAGTCCCAAAAGGCTGGAGGAGCGAGCTGCGATGTGGAACGAGGGATTTGTGATGTGATCAGAGCTGGTATGGCTGTTCCAGACTTTAGTTGTCCTGTTGTGGTTGGGACTGGAGAGGACTTATTTGTTTGAATGCAGTGCTGGGTTTTCTCTGTGAGAGGGAAGTGAAATATCCTTTCATTGGAAAAGCAGGGCTTGTGTGAAACCTTTAGCTCAGAGAATGGCCTTTTGTAAGAGGCCATGAAGGGAAATGGCTGCAAGTTGACCTGTTCTTCTACAAGTCATCAAGTGACTACTCTGATCTCCAAATCAGAAATGTGAGCGCGTGATTCTCTGAGCAGATGAAAATATCCCAGGACAGGGTCAGATTTCTAACAAGTTTCAACACCTACCTACTGTGTTCCTTTCCTTATCTCCCTCCAGCAGTTGGAGGTCATGTGGAACACCTTTTTTCATGGAGTCAAGCCGTAGATTGAAAAACCCACTGCAGTAGATTGTGAGCAGGTTTCTGTTTTGCCTTTTCAATTTATATCACTGAAGACAAATTTTATTAGTAAAATCTTGGGCAACTCAGCAGTGGATTTTTAGGCTCTGACTGGGTGCCTGGAGCTGTATTTCTTTGAACTGTCTTTTAGAGGAACTGCAGCTGTATAAATGGATGAAGACTGTGGAAAGAAACTATAAATATGGCTTTATTAAGGTGGGTTTTTAAATCAAAGTGACTTTTTGAAATATTTTAATGAACCTTAAAAACTATTTTCCAGTTCTTTCCAACAGCTATGTTACTTTTCAGCAATGGGGAGGGAGGGGGATGTTATCGAGGGAACCGTGGCCATATGGCAGTGGATGGGGCAGAGCCTTTTCCATGAGACTCTTTCACCTTGACTGGACAACTTAAAATGATCAGGGGTGAACATGTCTCTCCTGCTACTAATTTTCATAGTGCAAAATGTCACTATGTTTTACAGAGCTAAACGGATACTATTGGGGGTTGAGGAGTGAGGAATTTGTGGGCATTTTGAGGCATTTCCTGTTGCCCTGCAGCTTTTTTCAATGGGCAGTGGTGGATTGTGCCTTACCAGGAATGTGACAAAATCACTCAATATATGTTTTCTTGCTAGAAGTTAATTGAAAACAATGATTTAGCACATAAAAAATGTGCTAGCATAGCTTGATGATGGTTTAGTGCCTTATATTCCCCTCATGTTCTTGTCACAGATGGTTTAGAGTCTATTTGCTTAAGTACGCATGGCAGGTATCTGAAGCACTCAAGCCAACTGGTACTTTGAGTTGGCTGTCCTGGGAGTTAAATGTGGGTTCAGTAAGCACCACTGAACTCTTGTTTCCTTAGCAGCTGTGAGCAAATGAAACTGTAGAAGAAACGAGGCCTTTGTATCAGAAAAAGAAGCTTCCATTCCAGCTTAAACACAGCTCCATCTCTTTATGTCTCGGTGACTCCAAAATTGGCTTTGGTGAAAACCAAGGAAACAGGGCAGCCAAGAGTGGAGCTAGGGATGGATGGAGGGGTCTGGGTAGTCATCGGAAAGTCAAGGTTAAATCACTGGCAGTTGTATCTTGCTTATTCTCTGCCATAAGGGCATGTCTTTGAGGAAAACACTCAACAAGGTTCTTCAGTGAAGCTCAAGGCCGTAGCGTGAAGGAAATAATTCAGAAAGCTTTTCAGTCATAGTTCAAAGAGAGTAAAAATAGCTGTGATGGAAGCAGTTTTCCTCTCGGCACAGACACAAGGGTATGTGCACATGTATATGCATCTGTGTAAATGAATGTGTAAGAGAAAAGGCGCTGGAGTACATCAACCAGAGGTGGTCTGAGCTAGGATTTCCATTCAGCAGGGCCTGACATGAAGAGGCTTTGTAGCAACCACAGTGTTCTGTTTCAAGAGGCAGAGGTGTTCCAGATACATTGTACCATCATGGTAAAAATACTTTTGTTTTTGGCACAAAGGTATCTACCACTTTTTTTTATTCAAGTGTCACATTTTACCCGCTTGCAGTTTCCTGCTTGTATGTTTTGGCTTTTGACCAGGCTCTTGGGCTATGTGTGCTCATCTGGTTTTGATAAAACATTGCACTTAGACAATACATCTTCTTGGACGTTTCTTCCTGTTAGATTCAAGTGTGATACAAAGCAACCAGTACTTGATCAGTAGCAGACACTGTTTTTATCAAGCATTGTTGGATGTTCATTAGCTATGAAAGGATCATAGAGTAAATTGGCCACAAAACAGAGCAGTACAGGTGGGTGCTTCCTCTTCTGAGCCACTTTTAGCTGCTTTAGCAAAACCCTAGGATCTAAGTATGGTGCCCTTCCAAAGTCTGTATTCATGTACCAGGCTATGACACCAAGTTATTTGGCTGCTATTTATCTTGCATCTTTTAGTCTTGTTAATCTGGTAGGAGAAATAAAATGCTTGTGAGAGACTGAACAGTGGCAGATGAATGGGAGTAGCAATCTCATTAAAGACTGTCTCCTTGTCCCAACATTTAGGTAGTAATTAATGAATATGAGAGTTTGCAATGCAGTAATAGGTTGGATTAAAAAAAGTAAGTAAAAGTAGCATTTCTCGCTGTCTGCCCAATGAAGATATGTGACCTCTGTTTACTAGAGTGAGTCTGTCAGCCTCAGTAATACACTTAATATTCCTAATATATGCCAGGAAAGGCACAACACCCACAGCCATCTAAAACATAAGGAAAGGTATTCTTCTCACTGAAGTTCATCTGCCTGTGCCTCTACACCAGTCATTGAGGCTGCCCCTTGGAGGAGAGGGAGGTGGTGGAAGAAGAGGGAGAAACAGGGATGTCTCTAGAGGGTTCAGCATCCCTGTATGATTTGCAGGCTTGGATTATGGTGTATTTCCACTGTCACCACACGGTGCAGTGCTGTTAGGGATGCTGAGTCAGCTTGGGCTGGCTGCTCTGTCTGTGTGTTAGCAACATCCCACAATTGCCTTAACTCCAGAATCTGGTGTACTTCTGCCTGACAGCACAACGCTTGTTCTCAGCTTTTTTATCTCTTTACGTCTCATCTCCCTTCCTTCATCTGGTGGACTGAGATGAAAGTGGCGTGCACCCCTCTGCAAGCTTCCTGATAGATCCAATTAAAATACCTCATTCTTGTAGCATATGTGAGGGCTGAGCTATTGAACCTATTCAGCTGGAGGGTTACAATCCTGGAGCTCTTTCTTCTGTCCTAGGATTCTATGTATTCAAAACTGAGATTCAACACTAAACTTTTATGGGAAAGGCTGGTAGAACTTAACATGCCATTTGGTATTCAACAAATTTTTGCTCACATGGAATTGAATCTTACAGTATTAAATACTATACTCCTGTAAATAAATGTGGTGGAATCCCATTTAATTTGTATGAGTTGCACCCCCTAAAGTCCTCTAGGCTATTTGAATGGATCACAAGCCAAAAAAAAGAGCTTTTTTTTCTTCTAATTTTCCAGCTGTGCAAATCCATCCTTGGATATTAAAAGACTAAGTCTTGTTGTCTTGTTATACATTTTCTGTCTCCTTTATCTTGACCAATTGCTAGAATTATCAAAGATCTGTTTCTCGGTGTTGTAACTAACAGTTGTTTTTTTATCATATCTCCATCCTCAAAGGCAAGAGATAATTCTCAAAGTAAGAGTTGACTACAGTTTTCTCAGTGACACTGAAACACATGATATACACCCATTTGATCCATCTCCAGGTCCTGAGATTAGAAAGCAGCTGACAAAGTTCATTAATGATATATAGGATGAGGGGAGAATCCTGCTTATACTCCCAATATTGATTGTTGCACTGATTATAATGAGATTTTATTTCTATATGTACTATATGTATTGGAATAAGAAGAAATACACAACAGAGGTTCTATTTTTTTTTGAAGGGTCACTCATCTGAGCCATCACTGATTTAAAAAATGAAGTTGCTTTTAGAGAAACCATATAAAACCATTGTCAAGACTTATATGAAATACTGTTGTGTCCTAATAATAACTTCTTGATGAACAATCTTGGCATCCTGCAGTTTAGGAAAGGGTTTTAAAATTCACCTTCAGTTTTTGGGCAACAGGCAAAACATGTGGCTCTGTTTAGGAGCTATTTTCGTTAAAGCTTGACAATACAGGATGATAAAATACAGCTGCATTGTTTAAACTTTCAATTTAATTTCTGGGTTGTGTCCAAGTTGTTTCATCAATATGGCGCCATTCATTTCAAAACAAAGCTCTTGGAAGGGTCTCCATTACCCCACCATTGATCAAGAGGGTGTTAAAATGTAGAGCCTAATTATCTTCCTGGCCTGTTGGAATTCCAAAATTGGATTTTTATAACTGTCAAATTTGCAATCAGGGTAACTTTTTGTGACAATTAGTCAGAATTATTAGAGGTTTTGTTGCCAGGGAGTTGTAACTAATGGTGGTGGTTCACTTTTCAAGGCGCTGTAAGTGTCAAAGGCAACATATATCTTATAGAATAGCCATTTGACTACAACATTGTCTATACTTAACTGCACCCAAATGTCTACTACTGTTACAGTCATTTTTCTCCCTCCTCCAGGGTTGAGTTGTTGCCACAAGCTCTGCCGCAAGCTCCACAGATACAATTAACTACTGGGTTCTGCCTTGTTGCAAAATGGGACTTGTGAAATTGTGACATGAAAAAATTCATTCTTGAAGGTTTCACTTGAGCTCAGCTCCGTACGAGCTGGTACTCAGAAGGCTATTAATGCTGCTTGGTCATTTATTGAGTCTTTCAAATGAGCCAAACATGAATATCTATACAACCTGGATGAACACTAAATCCAAAGCCATATTAAAACTTACTGAGAGATCTACCCTGTGCTCTTTCTCACCATAGACTGGTATTGAGCAGTTGTGTGGTACTTTACCCTAATGCTGAGTGTATGTGCTCACAGAAGAGCAAACAGAGAAAACATGAAAAGCTTTCCCTGCCTGTGTGCAATGTCTATTTCAGAAGCATCTGTTCAAGATGCAGATGACCTTCTGTTGGCCTCTTGATGTCAACAGATTTTTCTCATCAACTTCAAGCTTTAGGAGCACCGTCTGATACTGGCAGACAGTGACCATGGGTTCATCTTTGCATTTTGCTGAATGAACCACTTTTCAGCTGCAGTTAAAACTTGCCCTCTTGGCCATCCCTGCTGTTCCTCCTACCTTTTCTGTTCCACTGACTCAAACATCTCTGCAGCCACATGGTTTAAGGAATTGATCTCTCTGAAAAAAAAAAAAAAAATTAGGTTTTTTTCAGATAGTGTTATTTTTCAGCTCTCTCCTTCCTGTCTGGTTGACTGTCCATCTCTGAGGTGCAGACACGCTCATTCTAAAAACAAAGGTGGCAACTTCTTAAACCAGTTAAGTTTAAGCAGTAGTGCTACCTGGTGACAAGCTATCACTTCTGTTTTTAACCAGAAAGCCAGAGATTGCCTTTTCTTTTTAACACACCCCTCGAACATCTCTGTGTTCACTGACATGTCTTTACCTGAATTGCCATGTGATGGTTTTTGACCAAAAGATCTGGAATTTAGCTTTATTGATACAGGGTCCAAGCTGTTCAAAACCCTAGTCCTGCAGAAAGTTTGCCCTGGAAGAAAGAAGGGATTGTAATCAATTTTGTTTAATTAAATCAACCTAAACTAATTGTCAGCTAATAAAATAGTGTTGGTCAGCTCATAAAACAGAAATGAAGATTAAAAGAGTAGTTGCCATGAACAGGTGGTAACTTTGTTTCCAAGTTAGACCACATTACTCTCTGGCACAGGATCTCTGAGAATACCTCATATTCTAGTTTTTTTTAAAAAATGTTTATGAAACTTATAAAATATAGGGCTCATTTTATAACCAATTTTCTATCTCACCTGCCAAGAGCAGTGGGGGTTGAGCCAGCACAAGGCGGATGCAGAGTTTTGGGCAACTGTCCAGAAATGGATTCCCTGTGCAGGGCTGGGGAATACATTTCTACCTTTGACTGCCTTTCTTTTGCAATTTTTTGTGATTTAGTTTTTTTCTTTCTTGTTGCTGTTACAGAAAAGACCTTGTAAACATTTTTTGGATACCATTGATCTGGACCTGGCACTGTTGTGTGAAGGGTCCTACTGTGGATGCTGTTTAACTCTGGATGGATCTTGAGTTAGTAATAGGGTCCCTCTGGATTTGGCCCTCAGTATTTCTGTTTACTCTGCAGTTCTTGCAGAAGGCATAAAACATTTATCTAATTTTAACTGGAAAGGACTAAACTGGAATCTTTATCTGCTCCTCAAAGCAGAAGCAGAAATCGGTGTAGTTGCTGTTAATAGTGGAATAATGAAAGAAAATTTATTGTGTAATGGGTATTACATTTTTAGTAATTACATTTTAGTAATTACATTTAGTATTACATTTTTAGTAATTTTCTTTAAGAAAAAGGGACAAAACAGGCATTCATGGCAGTTTTCTGTTCATCCACCTGTCCCATCCTTGCTTAACGTTATGGAAACAGCTGCTGGGAGTCACACCAGCAGCCAAATCTCTATTTACTTGCCTCAAAGGATGGCTTTAGGAGGAAAGTAGCACCGTGACTTGTGAAACTGAACTTGGCCCATTATCTTGGGAGCTTTGAAGTTTAGGGTGACACACAAGAGCTGGAGGAATACTAAAGGTTCAGTCCTCCAAATGAATCTGTGTGGATTTTGATGAGGGTTTGAGGATCTTAAGGGACTCCAGACCTTGTCCAGATTTGCACCAACATTTCACGTTCCTCCCAGGGAGGATGAGGAGGGGGACAATAAGCAATCCTGCTGCTCAGCTTTTTAGGCATATGCGCAAAACCATTTAGGACCCCAAACTAACACAAACCATATTCAAAGCAATTATCTGATCTTGTTTGTTTGGTTTTAATGTGATGTTTCTAGACACTGGTACAACAAACATACTCTTGTAAAATCTTGTAACAGTTGTTTGTAGTTAGCATCTTCAAGATGATTTTATATGTGCTGATCATGACTAATACACATCACTTCTGTGAGACCGTTGCCCTCCAGTGCTGTGGGAAATTTTTGGTACTAAGACAATTATTTCCTCAGCTTGTTTAGCATTTTTCTTTTTCCTTTTTTACCCTTCTATGCAAGAAAACACAGATACTGATTTGTTCATATATTGTGCTTTCCAGATGAAAGTGCTTTGTGGTTCACAGACTTAAATAATTAGGTTTTCCCAGACCTCAGACTGGTTTTCAAAGGCAGTTGGAGTTGTCATCTCTGGTTTTACACTTAGTGATAGAAAAATCTCTAGAGGCAAGGTAACCACCCAGCTCACCAGCTGGCCTTGGCAGAGCTGGGGGCAGACACCCCCTCTGAAGTGTACTCTGGTTTTCTAAAAATCAGGAGTTGCTGCTGTGACCATAGTGCTAAAGGCCTTCTCCCCAACCTGATTACTTCTCTTCTTGTTGTCACAAACTTGTTTTTTGCCATATGTACCAGCTATTGGGAATGTGCTGGGTTCTTCTTCCCGTATCTCAGCCAAAATGATGACAGCTGCTCTCCCTCCTTGAACCTGGGACCATTTTTTCCCTGTAGCCTGCAATTGAGGTCATTATCCAAAAAAACCCACCAAACCCAACCAAAAAACCCCAAACCAACCGCAAGTCCCTTTCATGTTCAACCAGAATGGATTGCTGCAGCTTGTTTCATTCAGTAGGCTTTCCTGTGGTTGTATTTCTTGGAAGTATCATCTCCAACAGAGGCACGGGGCTCTTTTTCAGGCTTATTTCAGCACTTTGAGTGCGGGAGCGTGTCCGTCGGTGCGTGCGTGGGAAGGGGGGAAGTTGCTGGCAAGAGCGCAGAGGAGCTGAGCAGGGAGAGCAAAGGCACTTTCATTCCTTACCGAGTTTTGCTCCACAAGCTGAATAAACTTTTTCTCTGCTTGAACCAATTCTGTACAGGGCGAGGGTTTGACACGTTCCCAGTGATAATTGCCTTGTCTCATCCCCGCAGGTTCATCTGGCCTCCAGCACGGTTACTTTTCCAACCAGGACCGTAAGTGGGCAACACGAACATCATGGAAGAGCAGAGCCCAAAAGCGAGGCGGGGGTGCACTCCTGGGTGGGGGCTGTGGCAGCCAGGGATGCCCTTTGCTTGGTGTTTGGGGAAGCATATGGAAGGGGGGGGTCTGCAAGTCTCTGCCTGCTTTTTGCCTCAGTTTCCCCTCAAGTATTCACAGGGCAAAGAAAAGGGGAGCTGGAAATGCCCCACTCCTCTCAGGTTCAGAGAGTTGCCCAAGCAGTCCCTGATGAGCACCTGGGAAGGGCTGTCCTGATTGTGTTATTCTTGTTTTTCCTTGGCTCACCATGGGAGGTGACCATGCTCCACAAACCCTGGGTTTGTCCCAGGATGCCTGTTGTGCTCTCCTCATTGCAATTTTCCCTGACCTGCTTATGCTCCTCATCAATCTTTGCGGGTGGTATATTGAGAAGAGCCAGAAAGGGGTCGGGTTGATGAGGTGAGTGCTGCACAGCACTCAGAAGGAGGGTGGCTGGGACCTTGGTTGCAGGCTCTCCTGGGAGGAGTGAGGGTCATCAGCCGTTGGTATCCAGCAGCCTGGTGTCTCCTCATGTCTGAGTGACACTGTGACACCTGTGTTGGAGTCTCTGAACAGCTTTCCCTGAGAAAACTTCAATGCTTTTAAAGATTGAAAGTGAATGAGAGCTTATTTGCTGCTTGCTAGTGCATGAACTGTATGGCTCCAAATTGATGGTAAAAGTGGCTTAAAGTGCTCTGGTGCACGTGCAAAAGCCCAACTAAGGCTTTAAATTCAACCCTATATCCTCAAAGATGGTTAATCAATAAGAAGCATGAATTTACATTGGCATCTTTGTACCTGATGGTCATGTGCAGGTTTTACGGAAGATGAAAATCGTGGGACCTTTGAAGCAGCACATATGCTGAGCAGACGAGTTACTCCAAAGGGCTGGTTTTGGGAAAGCCGAGGTATGCAAGGGCACGAAGAGCTCATGCTGATTTGCCTCTCTGCTCTCCTTGCTGAACACACACTCAGCAGGAAAATAAGCATCCCATAGCACAAAAGCTCCTATGAAGCCTTAAATTAGGAGGAGATTCTTTCTGCCCCTACCTCTCTTGGAGATGTGCTTCATGCTCTAGCTGCAGGTCATCTCTGTGTGCTCTGCCCATGGTGTTAGAGAACATGCCTCTGATTCCTCATTAGCTGCAGTTGCTCAGCACAGAATTGGCTGTTTGCCCCAGGTGCAGCTGGAGTGGGCAATAGCCAAGTGGGGCAGAGATGGCAGCCTGGGAAGGACACAACTCACATCTGCAATGCTGCCTGCCTTGGGTGGGACCTGCTGGGACAGAAGGATCTTTCAGTTCTTGTTTCTGTCCTCATTCTCTTCCAAGGCTGGGGAGGCTATTGCTTACCTCCCCTATGTTACCTGGGCATGTCCTGCCACATGAATATGCTTCTTACAACATTGAACCTGGTATTGGAGCTGCCATGCAGAGGAACTACATGACATGTCCAAGGACACATGGGAAAGCATTGTGCCAGCAGGAATTACATCTAAATCTTCTGCAATGCTTATTATTGGTCCCACCACAGGCCAGTCTCGTTTCTGGATTGTCTTTTGAAAGTGCTGAGTTGTTTCCTTGGTCTCTTTCCACTTTATGCTATGGTTTCTCCCTTGGTGGCTGTGGCCCTTTCAACATCGAGTCTGTTCTGTGTCCATAGGGAGCAGAAATAGTCCCGTCCTTGCACATCATGGCCCCCTGAGGAGACAAAATATTAAATTATTTTAAAATATGTGGCTTATTCCATTGCACATGGAAATGGAGTATCTTGAAGGCTTCATTCAGGCAAAATCTAACTGATGCTATTATCCTTCTGCTAATCTGACAATGGGAGTTGTTGGCTGGGTTTTTATAGGGTCTTTTTTTTGACTGTGCAAGGAATCCTTCTTATCAGCAATTTGGCCTAGGATTCCTCTAGTTGTCCTGTGTTTGAAGATATTTCCTTCTGTGGTTTGCTCTTAGTTATTTAGCTTCCAAATGATTTCTAGGAAGCAGGTTAAACTCTTTGGAAGCGTGGGGCTGGAGAACAATGCAGAGCTGTATTGCCCCCGGTGTGGTGGGGTCTTGGGCTCTGAGATCTGAGTGGGGAGATGACTGCTCTGAAATGAACCATGCAGGAGGGATTCCACAAATTCCCTGGAGACTAGATAACAAAATTTGTGCAGTGTGTGGTACCACATGACATGGGGACTTGCTCTTCTCCTTTTTAGAAGGAAATATGCCAGGTAGGTAGAGCGAGGGCAGGAGCACTGTAAAATCAGCTTGTTCCAGCTGCAATGCTCATTAACTTTGATATGTGCAGGACCAAGAGGGAATAATGGAGAGCTAAAAATTAGGTCTGTTTTAAGTTGCAATAGAGATCTGGCTGCAGATGCTTTTCTATCTTTTCAAGCTAAAGAAGTTGAAAATTTTCTAATGCAAGTGCCTGGATTGCTCGAATTTTGTCATGGGCTTTTTCTACCCCTTGGGAATCTGGATCTCAATGCCTTGGGAGCATCGCTCCTGGCATCTGGCCCACTGTCTTGGGCAAGGTGGGAAGGTAATACAGTGCTGTGCTTACATACTGAAGTGCTTCAGTAGTGTGAGTTGCTGCTGTATTTCTAGAAGGTATAGAAAAGTCTGTCTGTTTTCTGTAAGACTGTGACGTTCCTCTATGGGCTCATAAGCACTGCAACATGGAGAGATCTGCAGATGCTTCTGGCCACACTCAGACACTTTCAACCCTACCCAAGGTGGGTGTCTCTGGCTGGTGTTTCCTATTGGCTGTTTCTAAGTATTCAGCCCATCAGAAACTTTAGTTTCAGGGACTAAAGTGGAATTTAAAGTATCTGAATATAGTCCTTTGTGTCAAATCAAATGATTTGTTAAAGCGAGGCCAGATTTGCGGGGAGAATCAATCTTTTTTATTAGATGAACTGATGTGGAAAATGCAGACAAACTTTCAGGCATATTAACCCTTCTTCTGGCCTGCGTTTGTATTACAAGAACGGTGGGTCCTGTCTACCAGGGAGACTGTGCTTTAGGATACACATTAACACCGACTGTTCCTCAACAGTCTCGGTCTGAACACAGACATGGGTGGCATTCTGGGACATGCTTGCACACTTTTTTGGGGGAAAGACTTGTCTCCCTCTGTGCTTGGACACTAGATGTTCCTGCACAACAAATAACGGGCTCTGCTCTGCAGCTGACTCATTGTGCAACTCTGGGGCTAATTACTGAATCCCTCTATGCCTCAATTTCCATCTGTAAAATGTCACAGATGCCCACCATTCATAAATCGCTTTCAGATTTCCAGATGAGGTGCTGTGTAAGTGTAGAATAGCGTTAGTTTATACGTATTGTGCTGGAGTATAATATAAGCCACATGCAACAGAAGAGCCTCACAGATGTGTCTCTTTCAACTGCAAAAGGCAAGGCCTGGGCTGATGATTTAGCACAGCACTAATTGGGCTAAAATAGGAGATTGCTTTTGTACTGATGCAATTGTCACCATTAAAGTCCTCATTTACCAACAGTTTTTGGAGATAGCCCAGTTATTTCCTATTGAGGAAAACTGTAGCGTTTTGGGTCTCGAAGCACAGCAATTTATAGCAAATGTCGACGTTTTTATAGCATCCCCCACACTGGCTGTCCTCACACTTCTGGAAGGGGACTGCTCCATTGTTTATTTTCAATGTACATCTTGCTTGGCCTGTAGCTGCACTTCACACTTTTTTCCTGCCTGTGACCTTTTGGGCATATCCTAATCTCCAAGCAGAGGCACTTCCATTGCCGCGGCCGGGTGTTGCATACACAGGAATCCCCATTTAGCGATAAGAAAGCTGTTCCCGTGGCTGCAAACGAATGAGTGCCTGGCAGCTGTTCAGTATTAAGTCAGTTCTTAAAGTTTAAAGGATTTGTGGGCTGTGAGGGTTTGGGTTCAGGCAATTAACTTTGGTGAAGTGCTTGAGAGTGTCTTCCAGACACATTTCATGGAGAAGGATGAACGTAAACAGTTAAGAGATTTGATTTCTTTAAGTGCCCTCAAGTTTCCTGGTAGTACTGTTGGGGCTAAACTCTGAGTATGTATGAAACCTTGGAGCTCCTTTGACTGCAGGAGAATTAGGGTTGTTCTTTTCGGTTGCAATCTGGCCCTGTGCTTGTTTGAAAGTGTCTATGTCAACCCTATTGTGAGCAGCATCATGTGGCAGCAGGAACCGGTGTCTCTGTAGATATCCTCTAGCTGTTTAATTTTAAAGCCCTGGTCTGAGTTTATTTGCCTGTGTATTGTTGCCTGGTGTTCAGATGTGATTATTGATGCTGAGCTGTTGTGAGAAGGTGTGGGTCTGGGAGGAATGAAGGTGTCTCTGGAGATATTCAGTTCCATCTCAGTGTGTTGCAGACAAATTGCACCATTCTGCGTTTGTCCATTCTGGACTCACTGGCTGTTCTCCCCGTTCCTCAGCAGTGCTCAGAGGGAGGGTCAAAATTCATTGTCAAATCCTCCACAGCTGTAAGTGTAACCTAATATTGGGTCTGAGTGCGTGGGGTGACAAGCGTGGGAGAGAATTTTGGCTGATGCCCAGCCTTACCCAATGCTTGCCATGTTCCAGGAGAAATCTCCCCGGATGCTGGGCCCTCAGTCCTGTGTCAAAATTTGCCGTTTAAGGCATTTTTCAGGAAAGTTTCAAAGTGGAGGCAGCTAGAACCAGAAAATGAAACTCCTCAAACTACCAACAGCAGAATGTGTCTAAGGGGACACTTATACAGCGGTTTTCGTTGTTGTGTAGATATCATCAACCAGAGAAAGCACAATTAGGCAAATTGTGAATAAGGAGGGATCAGTCCCACCAAAAGTAAAGGGAGCTTTGCATTTGGAAGCATTTGGTAAGTTTTGGGTTAGAACAACAGGATGCGAGAATTCTGGAAAACATTTTTTATTATGGATATCCTCTGATTTTTCATTCTAAAATGAGTTAGAAAAGTAACCTGGTGTAGCTATTTTGAAGGGATAAAAATCTGAAACTGAAAATGACATGTGCCTGGCTAACATCAGGATATATCCCCTAAGTGGATATTTCTTTTTCTAATTTTTCTTCATCCAGAAGTTAATAAGGAAATAACAGAAAAAGAACAAACAAACAAAACCAAGTCCTTTGCACAGCCTTGTGCTAGCCTCTGATCTGATGCAAGTATTACCTTGTTTTTCACATTATGGGAACCAGAGAGATGATATGAGGGATGCTCCAGGTCTCTTGACTCCCCGGTGTCCTTTGTGTCTCAGAGAACAAAATTGCAGCTGCAGAGAAATGTGGAAGGGATTCCTCTTTCTGCTGCTCAAATCTATAAGGACTTTTGCAAGGCTCGGAGGGATTTAGATGGAGGCCAACTAAGGGCAATTAGCAGAATTACATGGAGTAGTGATCCTCAAGAGACTCTCTTGTATCCTTGAACCATTTCGCTCCATCTCTCAAGTGCTGAGTGACTTTCCTTAATCTTGTGCAGAGCAGGGTGTTGAACAAGGGTTGTGGTGTGCCCTGGGGGAAGAGTGAAGTGTGGGAGAGCACACAAACCATGGTGGGTTGAACCTGAAGCTGAAATGTTGATCTGGGAAATCAAAGCTTTGCAAAACTGCTTCTGCCACTAATAATAATACTACATAGTATTTTGATGTTCTTCTGAATTCAGACCATCCTTCTCAGTTGCTTAAACTATTGCTTTCAATATTAGCCTTTCAGCTACTTTTTTTTTTTTTGTCTTGGCTAAAGGAAGCCAGTGCTAAATATTCTGGACAAGGAACCACTAGTGCTTGACTGAACATCTGAAATGTAATATGTTTATGGGTTATAGGGTCTTTGTGGAAAGAGAAGGCATCTAAACCTAGAAGATGTCTTTCGTCTTTGCAAGCTGAAATGTAATAAAACTCAAAGCAGAGGTAGAATTTAATGTCAGAAATCCAAACTGGAAACGAGATGCATATTTTTCATACAATGGTTAACTTTGGATGCAGTTCACTAAAGCAACCTAGGTTGTCTGGCTCTAGCATGTCTTTCTGAAAGACACACTCCACTTAAGCACATGTTGTTTGGCTCGAGACTGTGAGAGATTCTCTGACCTGTGATATGCAGGTGCAGAACCAATATTATAAGAGTCCCCCCAGGCTTCACGGTGAGCCTCAATGCCAATGTTCCTTTTGTCCTGTCTGCTTCCTTATTTCGTGTTACATTACGGCATATTTTGACTGCATTTTCCCCCTGATTGCTTCTCCCAGCAGGGAAAAGCTGTCTCTTCTGTAAGGGATGTGAGACCATCTCAATTGAGATGAACTTTTAAGCGTAGTGGGATTCTCATGTGTGTTTGAACTGAGGTAGAAGAGTTAGCCACGTCCCAGTGAGTAACACTTCATCAGGGAGTGATAGAGAAATGAGTCTGGTTCAATGCTGTTGGGTATCAGACACTGGATTTTGGCATAGTGAGGACTGGACCAGCTATAGGAGGAGATGGTTTTCCCCTGGGGAAGGAGCCCCAGTCCCTGTGGGCTCTGTGCTCTCAGTTTCCTTGGCAAGAAGGTATGTGGGCTCCCTCCTTTTGGTCTGGAGTCTTGTAATCCATCTTGTGTGTAGCTCTATCTTGCTGTGAGAGGTTTGTAGATACATATTGTTCATACTACCTATGTGTCTTTATTTTCTGGCTTTCTATTTGCTTTGGTGTGCTTTACAGCCGTGCAGAGACAAAGTGGTGAAGCAGGAGAGCCAAGGGCTCACGGGAGGGCTGTCTTGTACAACACCAGAAGTTCTGAGCACCCACTGTACCACCAGCATTGCTTGGGAGCACCTTGTTCAGCAGCTCCATAGACAGCAAGGCTTTAACAGACTCATGCTGGATAGGTGAAGTCATGATTATCCGTGTCATTTCAGTATTCAGGCAACTCTTCTGGGCTCCAGCAGTAAAATGTCCTTGATGTTTCTAAAAATAATAGATAATACATTTCTAGCAAAACGTGTCGCATCAGGATCCAGCCGTTCCCTGCTAAACCCTTACTCTGACAGATGAAGATGGATTGAACACAGATCTCACAACTCGTGGTTGCCTGTGAATAAATGATCATGATCTAATTCCATATGCTAACGGAGCACAGGCCTAACCAGCAGAATCCATCTCTGGCACTGTGAAAGAGCACAAATCCCCAGGCTGAGAGCAATTATGTATAAAATTAGTTAGTGGTGTGGGAGTGTGCATGTGTGAAATTTTAAATAAAACAATGTGAGCGATGTGAGCTGTTCAAGAATAGACCTGGGTGAATAATGGAGAGGGTTTGGGTCCATTTGCCAAACCAAAAAATTGGAAAGAAAAATGATTTGGGAGAAATTGAAATGGAAATTTTTAGGTGTTTGACACAATGTAATGACTAAAATATAGTTTTGGGTCAACCCAAATTATTTCATTTAACCCGAAGTGAACGTTTCACTTAAGGCTGTTTGAATAGTTCTCTTCGTTTTTAATTTAGGTGAATTTTGAAATAAACAGTATTTCAAAACTTAAGACTGAGACATGTCATTAAGAAAGTATGAAAATAATTTTTTTAAAAATCTAGAGAAAATGTTGCCAAAATTTTTTTAATGGCACCCGTTTTTTTATTTGAAACTATGTACCAAATTTTATGTGGATTCTCGAGTAGTAGCTGTTATTCCCCAAGTGCATTTTGTGGTAAACTTTCTTTTCACTCAATTTTCCTCAGGTTTTTTTACAGACATTTCAAAATCGCAGAACATCATGATAATGAAAAAATGTTTATTGCCTATTTGGAGGGAAAAAAAAGCCTTTTCCTGTTTAAGAAGGTAGAAGAAAGTAGACATGAAAATTTTACAGGCAGAAAAAGATCAGCTAGCAGTTCTCATAAGAAAGGAAATTTGAGCTGCTTTTTAAAGATAGCCAGTAAAGTTAAGGGTGAGGGTTATTGTAATAGAGATATAAGAGAGGGAGAGAAATTACAAATGGAGAAACTTTGGCAGTGATCAGGGTGTCCTAGCAGAGATGGTGAATTATCTGTAATAATGGTAAAAAGGCAAAGATATTCTCTAGGTGTTGTGTTTCATATTGATAGGCAGCCTAATAACTCACAGTTTACCAGTGAAAATAAAACTTTCCATCCTGCAAAATCCTGATGTGAAAACTGTGGGAGAGAAGAAACTGGTTTTTGTCAATGAGACCATCTTTAAATTTCTCTGGGCCTCCGATTCCTTATCTGTGAGATGCTTTAATTATGCTCACGGTCCTGCTGAGCAGAGATGTTGTGGGGCTTTGTCAGTGCTGGGTTTGAACTTGGAGTAAGAAGAACCAGGTGGTGAAAGCGAGTAGTCTACAGTTTTTGGTAGTTATTGGACCCAGAAAGAGGGCAAAAGGAAAGATAGTTTCTCATCCTCCTTCCTTCCATGTTTTGTTGTGGGTGAGAGCTGGCCTTGCTCAGCTGTCTCCATGCAGCCCGGAACAGGGGGACACCACAGGGTGGTGTGTTCTGTGCCACCCACCCTGCATGCCCATGGGTTACAGCAGGTAATGTTTGCAATACAGCAAGGATACAGATTTGGCAAAGGGGCAGACATTTTTTTGGTGGACTAGATGATCTCCAGAGGTCCCTTCCAACCCCATGTCATTCTGTGATTCCCCTGCACTGGACACAATGACACCTTGGGGACAAGAGGGACCTAAGGAGCTCTTCTTGTTTTGGTCTGGTGCTTTGGGCTGTCTGTCCCAGCATCGCTGCTGGGAGACACCCTGCCCACCTGCAGCTCTTCCCTCACCACTCTCTTTACCAAAAGGTGAAAATGTGTTTATCATGCAACAAGTAAATATCATGGAAATAAACTGAGAGACTCTTGCAGCTGAGTCTTAATGATCTTACACTAAACAAAACCGGGAGAGCTTCCTTGTACAGAGAAACAGTTCTTGCTCCAGCTGAGTGGGCCCTGAGCTGTGGCCAGGGCATGCCATGTGCCTGTGGGAGTCCTTCCCTCCCGCAGCTCTCCAGACTTTTGATTCCTCTTTGCTCTTCAGACCAGAGGCTACTGGGCAACACGCACGTTCCTCTTCTCCACGGTTGCTGTCAGCCCTTTGCCTTTCACGTGCTCAAACTCCATTACGGAGATACAGACATGACTGATTCTAAACAAGTACAATTAATAAAGCCTATCTAGCCAACATCTGACTCTCATTAGAAGAAACGTGTTGAAAAAACAGATCCCAGGTTGGCTGTGATTTATGGCTTGGGCCTGCTATTCTTCACAAGCACTGGCGAAAGCTTTTGCAAAGGACCAGAACATAAACTACTTAGGGAAACTCAGTATCCGTGTAAAAAGGCTGGAAGGGTCAAATCAGACAAATTAAAGAGGGGTGGAGATGCAAGCCCAGGCTGGCTGTCCCCTACCAAGGGCCACCTAGGTTGGCACAGGAGGTCTGTGTTCATGTTTTTGCTGTGGAATTTGACTTGAAATCTCTTCTGTGTGGGAGTCTGAAAGTGTCACTGGGTTTTTTTGGTTTTGTTTTGTTTTGTTTTGTTCTGGCTAAACTCTGTGTATGTGTGTGGCAACAAGTAGCCAGAGGGGTTAGTGATCTGGTGGTTTATCTTGTGAGTATCAAAATATAACATCTCTGATCTGCAACATGTCTGGTGCGTAACATCTCAGGTGCTCACTGAGCTGACAGTAGAAGTTAGCTGTGCTTCCTCCTTCCCTCAGGAGTTTTCAGCTTCATCCTTTTCTCCTTGCAAAGAAACGTCGTTGCCTGGACTAATTTAGCTGACTTCACTTGTGTTCCTCCAGATTTGTTCAGTGACTACTCTGAACTTGTTCTGGAGACAGGTGTCACTAACTGAGAAAAGCTGGTCTCCTCCTTCCTTTAAAAGACAACATTTTCTTCCAACTGGACCTACTCAAGTTGTGTGTTGCTGCTTTGTAAGACAGTGTGCCCCAAGCCGTAACATGTTGTGTGGTGCCTGGAGACCTGCTCTGATGAGTTCTGATCATGCAGCTGCTGGTGCAGAGTTAGAGCTGTTGGGTTGTCCATCCTGGTGGCGTTGACCTTGACACAGCTCTGGTTTGCTGCCCCAACCCTGGGGATAACTGAGTTTGTCCTCTTTGTGCATGTCCATTTCTGAAAAGTGCAATGGAAGTGGTGGAGTTTATTAGATGGAAAGAGAAGAGCTGCCAGGCAAGTTTCATAACAGAATTCGAATATAGTCATTTATTTCTCTGCGTATGTTACATTTGGTAATTTTTCATCCTCTGACCTCGGGTCCTTTATAGAAGAAACATTACACTAAAAATGGATGAAAGAAAAGCAGGGCTCAGAGGAGGAACGTGCATTGTTTAGAGTCCCAAGCAGGTTGAAGCATGAGCTGCAAATGCGATTCTTATGTCCCGAAACTTGACTACGCCCCATTGCATTGCAAGGTTGAAGTTTCTTCTAATGGCAAAATACAGTCTTGAAAAAACTGGCTGCAAAGATTGTATTTGTTTAAACAAAGGCTTTGTGATTCCAGAATTCTCTCCCCTTTCATATGCTATAAACCACCTCCTCCACCTCCCCTCTGAAATATGAATTTTGGAGTAATCCATCAAGAAAAAGAGAGACAGAGCCTTGATCCCTTGACTTCAGTTGAGCTGTGCAATTTATATCTACAGAGCATCTGGCTGCGGGGAAACCAAAAGCCCTTTTAATATTCTGCAGAGACTCTGGGTACACAAACGAGCGTGGGCTGTCAGAGCTGAGAAATGGGGCAGAGATGCCAAGAGGTTTTCTTTGCCATTTTGCACAAAACTCTGACCTGTGACCCTGTGGTGAAAGTTGGCCTGGTTTTTTTTGTAACTCCCCCCAGTGCCACTGTGATAATTGTGCTGAAATCATTAGAGCCCCATCGGTATAAAGCCGTTATCGCACCTTCTTTGTTTGGACTAAGCAGTTGAAGACTTGTGGGGCTTTCAGTCTTAAGCAACTGAATTGTATAACTATTTAATTGCAAAATTATGCAGGAATGCCAGGGCACCCAGAGTCAGTCCATGGAGCGCAGCTGGAGCAAGAGCCAGAGGCTTCAGCCCTGTGCCCATTTGTGAAGCTACAGCGCTGGAGGCTCCATCTCAGCCTTTAATTGATGTTTGGTCAAATGTAGCAACCTTTGGATCAGGGTTAGTTGGGTCACTGCTGGCACGGGGTACACAACTTGTTATTTTCCAGCATGCCAAGTCCACCACTTCCCCAATACATTAGACTTTTCCCTCCAGTTGCAGCCTTGCAGCCAGAGAGGGGGAATGGGAGGTCGGGAAGGGAGAGGTGTGTTAGGACAGTAACAGCAAGACATTATGGAGACAGACTGGGTGTCACATGATATGCTGGTACAGTCCCACGTTCATTATCTCAATTATTTATTCTCCCTGCTGGAATATTTCTAAAACAAATCCTACCATGTGTTTTGAGGTTGGGCTTCATAGAGTGAAATCACAACTCCTTTCTCAGAGTTTAGCTGGAAAAATACAAATCTGCCAAATAGGAATATGAGGGAAATAAACTGTGGTCCTGTGCAGCAACTAGTGATGGATTTCTGCAGATATAGAAAGCGTCTGCTCTGGAGTTCCAGGTCAGAGAGTATGTGTATTTGTCCCAGTTATATTTGTTGCATGTGAAATAATGATGTGAGATTCTCAAGCTCATTTTAATAAAGCAAAGTGCTTTCACCCTGACCAGATAACTCAACTTTACTGTCCCAGGCCTTGGAACCACCAAGCTTAGAAGTCAGGGAAGATATTTATTAGCTTGATTTTTCACCATCATCCTCGGGCTTTCTGCAAGACCAGATAACGACCTTGATGCAGCCTGGTCCCCAGTGTGTTGGGAGCAAGCGTTGAAGGCCGTGTCTGTAACTGCAGTACTGAGCAGTTGTCTCACTTTGTGTTGGAAAACATTGTCCATCTGTTGGTTAGCTAGACAAAGGTCCTAAGGATTTGTTGGTGGGACAACTTGCCTTAGTAAGAAGATCTTTTGCATTAGGATATGCGCTTTCTGGATTAGTTAAGTGTCTTGTGAGCCCAGGCTAAGAACCTTGGGTGTGGATCTGAGTTTTCAGTTATTTCACAGAGGGAAGGATCAGAGTTCAAGTCCAGCTTGGACTTGGGTCTGTGTGTGTCAGCAGGCATCGCTGACAGGAGATGATATTAGTACAAACCTCACCGTGCTGTGGCACTGCTGTTTCCTCCCTGCTTCTGTCATTTTGTTCATTTAAAACTACCCTTTTGTGCTGCAAACACTCGTGCGAGGGCAATTTGAGACCCTCTTCAAGATCAGAGGGGGTTGCTGGACTGCTGCTGTTCATACCTTCTGTCCAGCAGAGACAATCAGAGTATCCTTCCCCTTGGGACCTTGTTGATTCTCCCTTGTGCAGAGGGGAGGTACAAGCCCTTTTTTATGAGCAGAGCTCTCCAAATAGAGCTTAAATGATCAATTCATCTCAAATTATGCACAGAAATGGTCTTCAGAGAGTTCAAGTTAGTCTTTCTGAAACCTATGGGGGTTACTAATATGTGCAAGCCAGCAGAAGGGAGAATAGGACTCCATATTTTATTTGCTCTGAATACATCTGGTATGCCTTTTGGCTCTCGGGAGCACTGGATTTATTCAGTCTTATCTTTCTGTGGGGATGAGCAAGATCAAAAGCATGAAGCTGGTTACATGCAGAACGTAATTCCCTGTTTTACACGCCACAGGCAGATCCAGACCAAACAAGCCTCACCCATTTCCTTCCCTGTGGGATAATGCACTTATGGCACTTGCGTATTCATGGGCCACTTCATGCCAAAAAGTATCACCCAAGATCTATTACAGAGAATAAAAATAAAGAAATGTTATTTCCTGTTGGATAAAAGAAAGTCCACGTCAGTATTGACCTGTGAGGAAATCCCTCAATCTAAGTGTTCCTGAACCATCAGATGCTTTGTTTGCAAAATGTTGGGTATCATGAGGTGGAAGCTCTATGTCCAGCTCCTTTAGGAAGCTACGCAGCTCCTTTTGGAGGGTCAGTGAGAGAATTTCTTTGGAAGGTTTATGCAATGGGTGGTTAGTTGCCATTAGCACTCAAGCAATCTTCTTAGACTGTAAATCACTAAGGTGGAACAGCCAAACTTCCCGGCCCTCGGAGCCATGCGCTAAAATCTTTGCATGGCTGAGAGCCATCAGTACATACCATGTGCTTCATAAAACTGGAAAGTGTTTGTGCATGAAGATTGGAGAGATTCCTTGGGGCTCCTTGTGCAAAAGGGGACAAAGGGGGTTCAACTGAGTCCCAGATGTCAGGGTTATGTTTAGTCAGGCTAAAACCCAGGTTCTCCCATTCCTTGCCATAGGTAGGGATGCAACTGGGTTTACTCAACAACTGTTGCATCAGTACAACCACAGCCTGAGATGCACCTGAATGGTCTATTAATGGGCTCAAGAATTTCAGCCCCAGCCCTGTGGAAATATCAGGGCTAAATACTTCTTCTGCAGCCACTCAATGAAAGCTGGCTCTGGCTCTTAAGGAGCCCAGAAACATACATAGAGATGTATTTCTCCTCTATGTGACATGGGATGGCAGTGATTCATCACCTGAATATTGACGGTTTATTCTCTGAAGTATTTCATGCTGCAAGTCATTTTCCCTTTTTAAAAACATGTGTGCTTTAGAAGTCACAATAGGTGAGTGGTCCAGTCTGGAAAGCTTCTCTGAGAGCTGGGAATGAGCAGTTCAACACAGCTGCAAAGTGCTGGGAAAGTGCCGTGTTGATTAAATCTCTGTTCAGGGCTTTATCCTCCTTTAACATTGCTGAAATGAAAACAGAGGCAAAGCATCAGGCCTTCTGTTTAGATAAGTGATGTCCTTTGTATCAAGCAATGATTTTAAACTGCACTCAGAGGCCATTATGCTAACGTTTGCTCTTGCTAAGGCACCCTGTCAGGACCCCTTTGGTGGTTGCTGTCTGGCTGTTGCTTCTATGCAGCAAAGTGAGATGGAAACCACTTCACGCTGTGGCTCCAGTCGGCATCAGCCCTGGGGTCTGTCTTGGATTTTCTGGCTATCGTTGAGACAGATGATTTGTTCTGGGAGTGGTTACAGGGTCTGGGAGCTCAGGGATGGAGCAGGAACTCCTCAGAGATGGGCATTTTGTATATTCATTGATTTTCTTGATATTTGACCAGGACATAGTGCAGGAGAGAGCTAACTGGAAGCAGTGGTTGTGCAGCCTGATGTCTGGTGAGGTGACAGCACATGCCACGCCAGCTTGCACCAGTGACAGAGCAAGTGTCTCTGCTGGTGACAAGAAGTCACGCTGGTTGGCACCATGAAAAGTGTTATAATTAATTTTTTCTTCACTTGCCTTCTACCTATCCTTTCCTTCTACCTGTTAGGAACTTGGTTTCACACTCTGCCCCCCTAAACATCCCCAAGCAAGGTTGATGTAACGTGGCTGTGGCTATTGCCCTGCACAATGGATTTTAACATTTATTTCCCTTATAACTGATCTTGAATCACTTTTCTGTGTGCCTTGAATGAAAAAAGGAGCAGGGTCTGCAGACTGAAAGCCATGGATTAAAATGTAGAAATTTTATAACTTTTTTTTTTTGTTGTTCTTTCTAGAATGCATGAACTGCACTAAACTAGCGGATATGACCGAAAGGCTGAACACACTTGAGGCCAAGGTAAGGACCTGCCTTTGTTCTTTGGTGAAAATTTCCAAGAGTTGCCTCTGAAAAAGATGTTGAGTTGGCAGCTCTGCAGAGATCAGGTGTCTGTCCTTCTGTCCACCATGCTGTGGTGGAGGTCCTGCCCCAGAGAATGAGGGCAGTGCTGCTCCACAGAGGGGCATCGCTCACCTCCAGCCTGGCTCCTCCTGCTTCCCGCACATCTTTGCCACTCTCCACAGAGCTGCATCTCTGTCTCCCTTCTTCCCTGCTGTCACAAATGTGCAGCTGCTAATAAATAATAAAAAGCTCTTTGCTCTCGACTGGAACACATTGGCTCAAGTTTTGCTCCAGAAACAGAGGGTATATGGAGCTGTGAGAAAAATCTCCCGCCTTCAGCTGCTTGATAACGTGGGGATGGAAAGTAGTGATTCCCCTGGCTCAGGAAAGAATTGGAGTCTGATTCTCATCTCTCTCACTGAAAATGCCTTGTAGAAACCTTACCAATGCAGAGTGCAAAGCAGAGGGGTAATGATATGTAGATTCTTCTAAGAGCCGTTGTTTATTACTCTGATCTTCAAGTGCTATCTGGTTCTGCTTTTTTATCCCTTTTCTGAAAGATGGGAGGATTTTATCCATGGTTCAGTGGAGACAAATGTTAAGAGGAGTCCTCCATATTGTGGTTTGTTGGGTTTTTTTCTGCAAATTTTTTAAATTTCTACCTACTTGGATAAATTGTTCCAGTCTAGTGAGAAGCGGCTGAAGCAGTTGGTCCTCTTTGATCTGTGGACCCTCCTGTGACAACCCAGTCCTGGCTATTAGATATAGTGCTTTGGTCCCTTTAAGGTATTTTGCTGCTGCTATTTTTCATTAACTGATGGTTATCAATGACATAAAAGAATTTGGGGAGAAATCTTTGTAGAGGGGGGTGGTGGATGTGTGATGTTTTTGAGGCCAGTACATGATATTATGGTAATTTGGGAATTGTCTGTGCTGAAATGGAGTGAGCAATGTTGTCTGGAACTTCCTCAAAGCCTTCGCAGTCGTATTTCACTACAGGAAAATGAAGGGGTGGGGGAATGAAAATCTGGGGAACAGAATTATTCGAGTGAAAACAACTGTTGTAGTGCAAAGGACAAAGGCAAGCCGGATCGTTTTTCCAAGCAGCAGGTTGGGTGTTCTTTGGCAGTGAGGAGCTGGAGGCTTTTGGAGAGAAGAGAGGGGCTGGTGACTGACCTCTGTGTGTGCAGTCCCAAATCCAAGTAAGACATGGGACCAGCCTCAGAGGTACATAAATCAGCTTGTGGCCAGCCATACCTTCCTTCTCTTTCCAAGACTTTCTATATTTGGCTCACTGGAAAATGATAACCTGACCTCAGAGTGCCTGTGCTTTGCTCCCTTCTGCTGCTCAGCACTTGTGTCAGGTAACAAAGTGTGAGAGGCAACCTCAGCTAGGTTCTGGCTGGACTTCCAGGAGGAGAAAGTAGGTCCTATCTACCCAAATCCCCTCAATAACTCTTAGCCCAAGAGTGAAACTGCACCCCACTCAGCATCTCTTGTCTTACAGAGATGAAACTGGTTTAAATCAGGTGACATTACCATCACCTGAAAGCAATCTGCTCTCTGATGTTGACACCAACTGCCAGCTGCCCATGGTATTTGGGAAGGCCTGCCTGCCTTGGGCATGGAACCTCTACTGAAGGCAGGAGCACATTGTCTCCTACTCTAACCTAGGACACTTGTGCAGCAGTGGCATTTGTCTCCTCGCTGGCAAACCGGAGGTCCTTAGGAAATGCTTCCTATGTTGGCAGCCGTCTGGTTCCAACCTCTTCTTCATTCAGGAGGGAGCACTGAGTTATCAAAAAACCCAGTGTTGATGGCTGAAGACTTTGTAGTCTTGCTGAGTTTCCAACATGAGGAACAAGGAGGTGGATGCCTCCAACGTTCAGTGCCAAGGCCCCTGGAGATCACACTTGAAGGATTTTGGTGCTGCCTTAGACTGTTTTGTTGCTGTGTAATGTGTTTCCTTCTGACTTCCCTATGCTTCCACAGAGACCCAAGTTGGGAGCAAAGGTCACCAAAAAGTTTACTTTTATGGAGGGAAATGAGTTCTATTGTGAAGTACTAAAGACCATGTCTCTGCAAGGGTAGCTTCTGCAGCACAGCCCAGCAATGTCATTATCAATCTTTTGTCTTCCACTTTGTTTGAAAAGCTGTGGGTGCTGCACAAAAATTGACTGTAGCAATTAAATGGAGAGTGAAGCAACATTACACAAATGCTTGTGGTGTTCACAAGAGAATACGCTGATTCATGCTTTTTTTAAGGTTAATTTAAGTTCAGTTTGATCTATGTAGCAATGGAATGACCTCAGTTGTTGTTATTCAGTAATAGGCAGCAGCATTAAAAAGGTGCTTGAATTTCTGTAGGATTCTCCTGCTCTGCATTTTGGAGAAAGATCTCTATTTTGCTGGATGATCTGGAAGTGAATTTGTCTCTCAGCTCTCCAAACTGTCTTCTTCTAACATCTCATTTCACAATACAGCCTGAAGCTGTTTGGAGGACGACAAGAGTCTTCCTTCCTCAAGGGAGGGGCACAAATATTCCTTAGCAGTGTAGGAGACTGATCTCTCCTGATTTTTGCTGTCTTGTTCTCCAAAGGCTGATGTGGAAGTTCATCCTCCCTATGAGCAGAGATGGGTTTTCCTGTCACGGTCCTGCTCCTTCTGGAGACAGCTGAAGTTGAGGAGCTTTGCTGGTTTTGCTCTTTTGAATTTCAGCCCAGCATGACCTAGGTGAGGTCAGGGAATGACAATGGGGAAGATTGGTGCTCGGTGTAGCCAGCCAGCTTCAAGCAGGTCAGGCCATTGGCATCTACTATCAGGGCTTTGAGACACGTGGAGCCTGTTCAGACCTGTTATAAACACTGCAAGGTCCAAGGGTGAGACCAAATGTGTGGACGGTAGAAGGTTACCTCAGAGGCACTGTGGAGGTGGGCAGATTGGTGTTGGGTGAGAAGTTTTGCTTTAATGGAGTAGGTTAGGGCCAAGTAAAAACTGATCTCTTCCTCTCACCTTTGCAGTGGGGACAAGGAGCCAAGAGCCTTCCTTGGTTATGTCTGGTGACACGTAAAATGCGTGTTTGTCCTCTAGTGGCTGTGCAGGGCAAGTTAAGGAAACTTAAACAGTCGTGGCAGAAGAGGCTACAAGACTGTGGTTCCTTCTTTCCCTGCTCTTCTTCTGCAGCCTTTTGTAGCTGTCCCCCTGAAAAATGGGGCTATAAACAGAAATGGTCTCATCTTTCTTATTACAAGGATGAATTGGTTCATCCAACTTGTAAGATCAGCATCCAAATGAGGTAATAAAAGTAACCCTCTGATTTTTGTAATGTGAGAGTTGGATCAGAAAGTGAGAAGCGAGAATAAACATAGAGCAAATGTAATGAAAAATGACTCATTAGGGACTGGTGCTTGTATAGCCCTTGGGAGGAGAGAGACTCTGAGACATGGCTGAACTGTGTGGCAGATTGTCCTCTGCTTTCCTTAACTCTGCTTTAAGTTGACCTTGTGGCCGTAGGGGACATTTCTTCAGGAAGGGAGGTGAAGAGAGATGGAATCAGGTTCTGTCCTCGTCTCTCCTGTTTCAGATTACCCTGGAGTAACTTGGAGCTGGCCTGTCCCATTTGCTTGATGCCAGACCCATTTGGGTGCCCGAGATTTGAAAACTCAATTGATGGCACTGAGCTTGAAATTTATAGGCTAGGGAGCTCGATGTCAGGGAGGATGGTGTTGAGCCTGGGGTCAAGGACAACAAAGTGTGCAGGGCAGGAAGAAAATTGCCCCCTCCCCAAGCCCCAACATGCCAAACCCCTTACTTCTTTCCCATGCCATCTTGCTTTACATCACTACAGCACCCCCTGACCCTGTGGGGAGCCTCGCTGGTGGGAGGGCAGAATGAACCCTGCTTTTATTTCACATGAAAACTTTTTCCTTCTCCTTCTTAGTGGGAAAGAGCATACAGCCCTTCCTTTTGGAATTTCCTGAGCCTGATGCTGCCCTCCTGTGTCCCAGCACTGAGCCCAAACAAACCCCACTGCTGCCCACGCAGGCAGCTCTTGCAGAAAATCGGGCAGCTGCATAAAAACTTCTCCTCATTTTGGTTGCCCAGTTTCTCTGAATAAACTCCACCACAGAGCTACAGGCAGCACGATATTAATCCCAGCTTTTGGTTGGAGCTTGAGTGCAGCACTTGATCTGAGTTGATATAACCCAGTCTTATCTCCTGACACCGCTTTTGAGAAGTTCGTGGCTTTTCACTTACAGCTTTGATGCAGGGAGATAACATTACATATCTAGTGTCTGATTGATTCATTGTGTGATTGATAAATGACATGCATATTTTTTGCATGAAAACAGTCTGTGTAATGTGATTCCCTGTGCAGAAGATTCTAAAAGGTTTTAAAGAAAATCTTTGTACTGTGCACAGTTTGATCAATACCTTGCTATTTATATGAAATCACCCCATTTATTACCCCACAGCACCTTAGCTACCCTGTGTCTTTTGATTATGAAGCACCGTTACTTGGAGTTTTAATGTAATCATTGTATGAAGTGTTTCTATATCTCCCCTTTCTTCCAAGCAGCTACATGAAATACTGGCAGCTGTCTGGGTGCTTTTATGGAGTTTGTCTTTTCTTTCTCTGACAGACAATAAAACAGTTTCCTGCCATAGTGGAGGAATATTTGGAAAGTAGAAAATGTTTCATGGTACAGAGAAACTGGGAGAAAAACCCAAGTTGCTTGGCTGTGAGGCTGCTGCTGGTCCTATGGAGTGGACGTGAGCAGTTGCTTGATATTTCAAGGGCTTTCATGGATTTTTCATGTTGTGTATGTGGTTGATACTAGCAGTTATTTATTTTCTTTCTGTTCTGAACAGGAAGGTGGTTTACCTGATTTCTAATCCTAATGGCCCTCTGCAGAATCTGCTTCCCCAGCTCCAGTAATGCATTGAATATAAGAAGTGTTTGGGCTATTTCTCAGGTAGCTGCATAATAACTGAGTGGTTTCTAGTGGCAATAACAAACTGAAATCAACCCCTCTAAAATTTTCAATTTAATGCCGAGTTTCTGTAGGTCAGTTAATGTAACAAATGTCCCTAAGAATAAAATGCAGCTTCCTAACTGATTTTCACAAGGGGGAGCCGTGAACCAAAAGTGGGTGGGCAAACTGAATTTTCTGAAGTGTTCATATCTGAACTTTGCATCTATCTCATTGGCCTTTTTCTTACCAGCAATGATCACGCTTATGATTAGGACACTTGAGGCAGGTTGGGTACCGGCCTTTCTCTCATTTGGGCAGGCGTCTGTGCTTCAGAATGACAGTTAAAATCCTTTCATTCTCCAGTCTAGTAACTGTTGGATCTTATTTATTATCACTGTTGTATTGAAGGAGCAATCTGTTGCCTAAGACTGTTCCATGTGTTTGGCAAATGCTCTAAATCATTTGCCAGAACAATAAAAAGGCTTTAAAGACTTGTCCTTCACCATGCCCTTCCACAAAGTCTTTTAGTTACAAGTTTGACATTTTTAGTCAAATGGATTTAGTATTTTCTTAAAATAAGTTTGAAAAATTCTGTTTTCCTGTGACATGCAACTTAATTTGCCAAGCAAATCCTATGTCTGCCCTAGGAAGTGCTTTTTGGAGTGTTTAACGCCTGGAAACATTGTTGAAGAGAAATATTTTTGTGGACAAAAAGTAGGTTTCAGCGAGGGAGGAGTGACGTTCCCAAGGGATGTCAGTGCTGGGATCCTGGTAATCCTGTGCCCAAACATGCAAACTTCCAATTCTCAATCAGGAATTCTAGCAGAGCTTCATGAGGAAAGTATGAGCATAAGAGAAAAATCACTTTGAGTCCTTTTCTTCAGCTTGCTCTGAGGTGAGCTGGGAAAGGACCAAGCTCCTTTTCCAATCATGCCACTCTCTTCTTGCAGCTTTTCCTTCAGAGTCCAGTGGCAGAGCAGAGCACACGGGGCATCTCTGCCTGTTGGAACCAGCTGATGTGGATCTCAGCCAGAGCTGAGGCTCCTCACCTGGTGAGAAGCAGAGATCTCAAAGCTGTTGCTGAGAACAGATGTTACTTGGTCAAGACTGAGTTCGCCTTGAGCTGGCCAGGCTCCATGTCTGTAGCACTGCTACATCCCCAGCAGGTGATGAGCAATAAATAGGGCAGAGAAGAATGATGTGATTTTTGAAGGTGGGAGGTTATAGCTCCGATATATTTTTATCAGGTGTTTTAAAGATTATTTCAGTCTGAGTTCCTTTGTGTGGTTTGCTCTACAGTGAGCTCTTAGCATGGCATTGAATCCAGCACGGCTCGATCCTTTCCACATCTAACTTCTTTCCCTGGCTTTGACATCTCGGGGTGCCAGTGTTGGCAGGCTGCATGGGCTCACAGCACCAGAGGTAAATCTCCAATGTGTAGTGATATCAGAGAAAGCTCCCCATGTGTCTCAGAGGGCAGTGACCCTGTAAAAACCACTGCTGGTCCTTCCCTCGCTGCTGCTCTCAAGCAAAGCCTTGATGTCTGATGATCTGCTGAACACCACCTGCATTTCAGCTAAATAAGTAAGTTTGTCTGTGCTTTTGTGTCTCCTCTGCTCTGATTCCCCCTCAGAAGATACCTGCTGATGAAACAGTCACTTTTTGCATCCTCTTTTCTTGGAAATCCTGCAAAACTGTACAAAAACCCAAGTACCATTGCAGAAAGAGCATGACCTGCGCTACTTGTGGATTGTCAGAAGCCTTTGGTCCACATTTCTGTCCTCCATGTAACAGCTGATGACATCAACCTTACCTTTTGGTCTACATTGGATCACTGCAATGACATCAGCTATTGCTCCCCACATAATTTATCAATTTAACAAAAACTCCTCCGTCCACTAATTATCTTGTCCCCTTTGGCCAAGGCGTCTAAGATGTAATAAGGATGAAGTCACCCAGGTTCTCTCTGGGCATAACGTTCATCAGATTTTAGTGGACACTTACTGAATGTCTTTTGGCTTTTGAAACCCAGCAGTTGAGTCTGTGTTGGAGCCTTGCATTCACAGGTTTCATATTGCTATAAGAGAGATACCATTCTCCATCAGATTTTGTAAAACTCCCTGTTTAGCTCTGTGTGTTGATGAATGATTAAAAAACTCTTATATTATGCCAAATAATTTGCTATAAAGAAAGATATGTCCAACAAGTTATGCAATTACCATTATTAATCAGCTTGTGTCTTTATAAGATGAAGGGAATCTTATTTTACACTGGAATTTTTAGCTGATGAGCTGGATTCATGCAGTTTCTTTCCCTTCTCTTTAGAGAGGGATGGAGGGGAGTTAATTTTGCCAGTGCTTCAAGAGACCAAATATCCCATTTATTAATTAATAATTTCCATCTGGATTATGTCAAACGATTCCCCCTGCATTTCCATGAATTTTTATCCAAAGAAAAAAACATTCTGAGCCCTGTTGTATCAATTTTGAAATCTTTGGAAGTCTGGCTGTTCTTTCCTTGTTTCTAGCACCTACAAGTTACAGGACATCAGGAATGTGAGTGGAGGACAGATGATGGGAGGAGGCTGTGCTTGTAAAATCTTCTTTTGATGTGTGGGAACAACCAAAGTAGGGTTCTTGAAAGCCACTACAAGCCAAAAAAAGTCCTCTGACACTGAACATCTCAAGAAGATGAAAACCTTCCTTCTGTTTCCATTGTCCCTGGCCTGAGGTTTTGATCTGACGTGAGAAATGTGGTATGTGTCTGAAGTTTAGAAAGTTTATGCTGGCAAATAGAAGAGGGGGAGGTGGGCTGAGTAAGCTGGGACTGAGCTTCAGACACATAACCCTGATGTCCCTGACGAGGGCCCTACATGTGCGTGGGCCCCACAGTGAGGAGCCAGGCTGTGAGCCACGGGAGAGGAGCCAGCACCAGATCCTGTACAGAGGTGAGCCCGGCAGCTCTGCGGGACCCAAAAGGCCCAGGGGTGAGTTTTTCAGGCAGTAACCTCTGCCGCTGGCATGGCCTGTGAGCTCCTTGGCCAGTGCAGTGTGTCATCCCTCCTGCATTCCCTTCGTGTCTTCATGCCGTCTCCTACCTCGGGCCTGTCTCCTGCTGCAGGACTGGCAGGAGCCACGGCCCCAGCTCAGCTCTTCCCAGCTCAGCTCTTCCCAGCTGCATCTGAGAGGTGGGGTTTGGAAACCAGAGACAAGCCCTCATGCTGGTGGGACCTGTGATACCAGAGGCTCCAGTTCAGCGTGTCCACTTAGGCTCACATGTGACTTTTTGCTTCCATTTGTTTTGCCAAATTGAGGCCATCCCTCACCATCCTCACTGGGGAGGAAAGGCCTTCGTGTCTTCTGCAGGGATCTGCCCTCCTGACACCACAGGCAGCGACCACAAGCGCTGCCCTTCAGGTAGTTCTCTGTGCCTGCTCTAGTTGTTTGAGTGACTAACGTTACCCATGGCATCAAGACATATTTAATTTACGTGGTGGCATTAGGATGCCTCTATTCTCCATTTTTTTCATAAGAAGTTGTGCATTGGAAGTGGTGAGAATAAAAGAAATGGGCATTATTTACCATGAGGATTTCCCATCCAGGCCACATGTTCTTCGTCAGTTGGTGTTAGCCTCCTCTCTACTTCAACCTTATTGACTAGAAAATACCAAGCCTTTAATACTGAGACTTTAATACAATGCACATTTTGCTAATTTGTTTCCTGGCTGTGAGCCTCTGTGGTATCATTTTCCAACAGTTTACTCAGAGGACTAGAAACTTTCTTTTTTTGTTTAATGAAAGTGGGAATTCTCGTTGAGTCCCTTGACTACGGCAATGGCAGCCTTAAGAAAAACAGAACGTGACAGAAAATAGATGGATGGCTCCAGCACTCTCGCAATAATGTGTAAGGACCCTGTTTGAGCTCTGTGCTGCCCTAGCTTCGGAGAGGACACTCCTTGTTGAAAAAAAGTGTGTATAGTTTGAGGTTTTGAGTGTGACTAAATCCCTCGTGCCTTTCCTTCTTTAGTTTGGCTCTGTGGATCTCAGGGATATGAGAGTTCTCTTCTTTCTACTTTATTTCTTTTGGGCACTTCTTCAGTCCTAATCATAAAAACTAGAATTTCTCAGCAATTTCAAGTCTGGAGACTTCCTGACCTCTATCATTTTGTGCCCAGGGAAAATAAACTCGTTACCATGGTTCAAGCCTTAATGACTGCTAAGTATACATAGTCGATTTATAAAAGAGCATACGGGATTATTCTATGCATGCCTTTAAATCTTTTACAGCATTTATCAGGAGAACGCTCATTTAAAACATGTTGTTTTAATGAACAGGATACCGTTGCCACTGTTTTGTGTTGATTATGTGGTAACACATTTTTATTATCACCCATAAAAATGATTTGGAGCTGTTCCACTCCAGATGCAACCTTCTGGCTGTGCTGGTGCCACTCACACCACCTGGGAGGGCCCCTGCCCCCTGTGGTTTGCTGGGCTCTGACCATGGCTGCTATTGATTTAATAGTGCCTCTTCCCACCCCACTCTGGGCTGTGGCAAAATACTGTCCAAAGGCAGCCCTTGTCAGCCCCTTCCTCACAGCAGGAGCATCCCAGCTCTGCCCTGGCTCCAGCCCCTGTGATTTCCCACCTCCCAGATCAGTTTGGCGTCTGTTGCCGAGTGCCCCTTGGCAACAGCCAGGTGTTCTGCTGGGGAAGTAAGAGGTTAAATAGTCTAGATAGAAGAAGACAATCTAATAGTATAAAGTTATATACTATAAAGAAGAAGAATCTAGTTAGAAGAAGATAATCTAATAGTAGAAAGTGATTCAGAAAAAGATCTTCAATGTACACTTGAATCCCATGGCAAAGGGAATTAAGCACAATTAGTCAGGCATGTGCTTAAGTGTTTGTTGAATTGATAGTGTGTGTCCTTAAAAGTCTGACAAGTCATTGGGTAAAAGCACAGAGCTGCATGAGACAGACTGAACCAGTTCCTTCCTTGCCTGGCATCAGAGAAGCCTGTTGGGTTAAAGCATTGTGACCCGATTTCCTTTTTGCTTTTTTATTACTCAGAAAGCAAGATCTGGGATCCGCGAATAAAGATCCTTGCAATAAAGGAAGAATTTTGCTTGTTTGCAACAGCTGAGGTTCAGTTCCCTTGCACTTAACCCAGCTCCCAGTTCAATTAATTTCTGGTTCACCCCTGTTAGGCCAGTGCATTCTGCAGGAAGTTCATCATTTCTGGCGCTGCAGCAGTACTGGCTCTCTCCGTGCCTTGTAATAAATAAGTGATAAACCCTGTAATAATTGCAAGTTAAAAACAAACAAGCGGAGCCAAGTCACTCTCATTTATAATTGCAGTGTGACTTCATTATGTAAAGACAACGCCGCATGTAAAAGCTGAAACTTCTAGGGATTTAGTGGAAAGTTTGAGCCTTATTCTCTTTTATTTCTCTTATCCCTAAATCAGTGTTTGCTTAGGTGGTTTCCAAACAGGAAGAGACAGTGCTCTAAAACCACAGTGTTCTACCTCTCACATTTTTCCTGTGTAGCTTTGTGCTTAGAAAGCAGATTTTGCTGGAGACATGGGATGCTTGGCTCAAAACTCTCATTCGGGAGACCTCAGCCCTGCTGCTGGGCATCCTGTGTCCATCTTGGACAGGGATGGCTCCAGCTGCCAGGCGAGTGGCAGGGTCACTCTGTGTCCCAGCCATGGCTAATGCAGGGGCTGACGACCCTCTGGCTGCCCCACCTGGAAGGTCGGTGCTGCCCTTGGCCTCTGTTTAGCTTCTGCCCAGCATTTGGGGCAAAATCCATTTTCAGAATCCACTGACACACATGTGGGCTCAGTGTTCCAGGCCACTGCTCCTGATGGGTTAGGCTTTTTCAAAAGACATCTGTAGACTGTTTTGTAATGGCACCTTGCTTAATGCCTGGAAGATAAAGGGATGAAGCATTTAGATTAAAATACAAAATTAATTTTTAAAAAATCCTAATTTTGTAAAAACTTTGATTAAAAATCTTGATTGTAAAGTGCAATGAATCCCCTGGGCTTCACTTTAATGGAGTTTGTAAGTGGGCAGAGTCCTCCTGGGTCCTCCATCCCTCTGCTTCATGTGGATGTTCAGGCTTTTTGCAGCCGTGTTAAAGACTGATTTCCAGTTTCTTGGGGCCACCAGTGGCCAGGGGAGCACAGCCTGATGAACAGCCACCTAAACCATACAGGGCAAAGGGGGTCTGTTTGCCAAGGAGCTTAGGTTGTAAACGGCCCAAGTAGCTCAGGGACGCACATTGGGATGTGGAGTTACTTGAAAGTAATGTGTTTACAAGGTATAGAAACAGTTGTGAATTTTAATAATATCCAATTACTTTTAAGTAGAGTAAGTCCCTCTGGAAGCAGTGAAGCCCTCTCCAAGGAGGACATGTGCAACTTAACACAGCAGCTTCCTGCACTAATTACTGCCACTTTCCAGAAAACTAATCTGGATCTTTTAACAACAAAACCCTGTGGTCTGGGATCCAGAGTTATTCACAGATCCTGCTGGCAAGGAGAGAAGTTTCAGGAACTCTTCAGGATTGAGACCATGTATGAAACTATCACGCTGACCTTGTTTGCCTTCCCCACATCCCCTCTCTAGATCCTTCTGCTCGAGGCTGCGGAGAGAAGCCCACCACTGGAGAACAACCTGCCAATCACTGGGACAACAGCCACGTGGTACGATGATTTGCTGCCAGATGCCTTTCCCCTGCTAAATCCCGGGAGCGTCCTGAGAAAAACAGTGGGATCCGTTGGTAAGACTTTCCTGCTCTTCACCAAATTGCCCACCCTACTCACACCATTCCTGCAGGGTAACTAAAAAGGAGGCCGTGTCAGTCTGCTGTAGTGTTGGAAGCTGCAGGGAGAGGGCTTGGAGGGAAACACCAGCAACTCATAGAATCATCTGGGCCGGAAGGGACCTTCAAAGGCCATCTAGTTCAACCCCCCTGCAGTCACAGGGACACCCCCAACTAGACCAGGTTGCTCAGGGCCTCGTCGAGTCTCACCTTGAATGTCTTCAGGGAAGGGGCCTCAACCACCTCCCTGGGCAGCCTCTTCCAGTGCCCCACCACCCTCATTGGAAAGAACTTGCTCCTAATGTCTAATCTAAACCTGCTCTTCTCCAGTTTA